>PVJX010003880.1:17279-102070 GCA_004027295.1 Dolichotis patagonum
TATTTCTTTCTGATGAATTGACCATTCCATTTCCAAAGTTCTGAAATGGCCAACAGACCACAGAAAGAATTCTCTTTAGGCTCCTGTTTGAAACCAGCAGCTACAGCGATCTGCTGGCCTTGCTTCAGGGCCACACTAATTCTCTCTTGAACTGTGTCTAAACTGCTATTTAAGCCAGTTATTGAAATTTTAATTATGTTGTCTCCATGTTCCATTTCTTTTTTCTTGTTTTTCATTTCTACTTGGTCTTTTTCATATATATCTACCCTTTCCCCATTTCCCCCCTCTTGTCATTATGTTAATATAAAAGCTTTAACTCATTCTAAGCATAGTTGGTAATTTAGTTCAGATTTTTCTAATATTTCTAAATCTTGAGGTATGAATTCTCTGCTTTTTTTAAAAATAATTTCATTTAAAGAGAAAACAAAACAAAATAGAATAATGGGTAGCAACAATACCGTATTCCAAGGAAAAAAGTAAAAGAACAACAACCAAAAAACCTAAAAAAAATTATTGCTTGACAAATTACACACTGACTTCTTGGAAATAGTTGTTCAATTTACAAAGTTAAAACATGTAAAGTAGACATTCAAACAGTGAGTGTTAACAGTTCTACTCCACAATCTGACAAAAACAGCAATATGGTCATCCATCTTACCCATGCAAATATACATGTAATTGTATCAAAAGGGTAGAATTAAACACAACAAAACAGCAAAGTGGATCACAAGAAAGCAATATAAGGGACAAAAATTTCAAAACTAGACAATCGGTGATATTCACTCTCTATCATATTGACTCTTGTTTTCTTCCAAATAGTTGTCCATATTGTCACATACAGGGAATTCACTTGAAACAACCTTGTATGGAATTGATCTGAGCAGGATGAGGAGGGCATTTCAAGTCTTCAAGACCAGACATTAGGGAAGCCAAGAATGGCTGTCATAGTGTCTCTCATTCTTCCTAAAACAGCTGTCCATACCTTAATGTGTGTTGAACTTAAACAGGGCAAAGCAAGCTAAGATCACTTTGAACGAAAAGTGATAGTTTTGCTGGACTTCACATCATGACATTATGGAATCAGCACTGGGTATTGTAGTGACTATGAATTCTCTGCTTTGTGCACTAACTTTTCCTGATGGTTTGTAGGCACATGTAGTTTGAAATTTCTTAATGCTAGTTTTTCTTTAAGGGTAGGTTTATGAAGTTTCACATCATGCGTTGTGAAAAATTGTGTGTGTGTGCGTGTGTGTGTGTGTATGTGTCCCAGCCTGTACTGGGAATGGAACCCAGGGCCTTGTGCATGCTAGATAAGTGCTGTACCAGTGAACTACATCCCTACCCGTAATGTGTTTCTTAACAACAGTCATTTGTTTGCTTTTGTTAGGGTGCCTGGGATTTTAATGAATCTGGACAGTGATCTTTTTAGAAGCTCAGTTTGGGATTCCTACACTTTGGCAGTAACATAAATTTGGACTATAGTGGTTTGACTTATCAAATTTCTCCCACCCTTGGCAGACAGTTCTCATATATTGGTGCTTTTATTTCAAATTCACTGCCTGTATTTTTCATCCCTGTGTATGCATCCAGGTCTTCAGTGGTGGCTGTAGGGTGTCAACTTCTTCTTACTGCTCTTTTTCTGTCCTTCTTTCTGGCCTTAGGGATGTTCTTCCCCTCTCCTGCCTAATTCTGCCTTACTATTTTATTGAAATATCTGTGGGGGATTGGGGATGGTGAAGGGATTCCATTCTCTTCTATTTCACTGTCATGTTTTGGAAATCTCAGTAAGTAGGATTTGAGCCCCAACTTCCAAAGCACATACTATTCTGATCATTGGGCTAGAGCGGTGACCATAGGAAATGGAAAAAGGCAATTAATATTAGAATAGAGATCAGATCAGTTTATTGTCTATTACAAAGAGATAAGTATTTGCCTGGAAGGTTGAGATATCCAGGCTGATATTTCAGTAGCTTCCTACTAGACAAAGTATAGAGGAAGAATTTGACAATGCTTTTCCAGTGCCGTTCAGAAAAGTAGTAACTTACTGCCAAGCAAAAAACCTGGCAATTTCCATGTATATTCCTGCATACTGTACAGTGAAGTGAAAGTATCCTTAAGGGTGAATAGCTCTGTAGTCTTAAAATTATGATGCTTTCTCTAGATTTTAATTGAGGTTTTCAAGGAGACAAAGGTCACAGGGTCACTTTGTAAATATGGAATCAGAGCACAGGAGTTTGATCCTTTGAAAAGCTGTTTCCATCACAGCAGCACTAGCAGCTGGCGTTGATCCCTGTAGTCTCAATAAAACATGGTTTGGGTGGTGGGTGTCATAGCACAAGCTTATAATCCCAGCACTGATGAGGCTGAGGCAGATGGATTGCTCTGGGTTCGAGTCCAACCTGGACTATGTAGTGATCCAAGACTAGCCTGAAATATGCAGTAAGAGCCTATCTCAGAAAACTGAAAAGAAAAAAAAAAAAAAAGAAACATGGCTCAGAAAAAAGAGGACAAATAGAGGTTGTACTATCTGCTTATCTTACTTTACTTTTAATAGTCACTTTGATTGATTGATGCATAATTTACACAAAATAAGATTCACCAAATCTTAGCAAATACATAGCCTGTGACCACAACCATGTAACCCATAATCAGGAAATACATTTTCCAACACTTTCATAAGTCCCTTATTCCCCTCCCTTGATTCCTGGCAACCACTAATCTGCTAAATATTACTATATGTTTGTCTTTTATAGTTTCATGTAATTATGTAGTATGAAATATTTTGTTTTGGCTTCTTTTACTTGGCACAATGCTTTTGGATGTGTCTATGTTGTTGCATATTAACAAATCATTGCTTTTTTTTTTTTTTTTTTTTTTGGTACCGGAGATTGAACTCACAACCTTGCACTTGCCAGAGAGCTGCTTCTATTGCTGAGCTAAAATCCCTGGCCCAAATCATTGCTTTTTATTGCTGAGAAATATTCTATTGTGTGGATATTTACCGATTTGTTTATTTTGTAGTTGATTGGTATTTTATTTCCAGTTTTTGTCTAGGTAAAGCTGCAATGAATGTGTTTTTTTGTAAACACATGCTTTCATTTCTGTTGGCTAAGTACTTAGAAATGGGAATTACTGGGTCATTGGCAAATATGTGTATTTATTTTTTTTAAGAAACTCCCAAAGCAGAGCCTTGTGGTGCATACCTGTAATCCCAGCTACTTAGGTGGCTGAGGTATTTGGATTGCAAATTTGAGACTAGGCTAAGCAGTTAGTTTAGTGAGACTTGTTTCAAAATAAAATTTAAAAAGAGCTTGGTTGTAGTTCAGTGGGAGAGCCCTTCTCTAGCCTGTGTAAGGCCCTTGGCTTGAGAAGTGCTTTTAGGGTATATGTGAGTGAGGGAATAAATGGATGGATGGAGGGATGGATGGATGGATGAAACTGCCAAAGCATTTTAGGAGCTGTCACATTTTGCATTTCACTAACAATGTATAAGTAATCTAGTTGCTTTGTATACTTTCTAACATATATAATATTTTCAGTGGGAAAAAATTTAACCTTTTCTGTAGGTATGTAGCAGTGGTGGCGAACCTATGGCACATGTGCTGCGGCGGGCTCGCGGATCCCTATCTGTCCATGGCTAGCCAAGTTGCTCCAGCAATCCCTCCACAGCCAAGCATTCAGGGTTAATTGCAGTGTGGGCATTTTGTGATAAATAAGCGGGTTTTAGGTTGCAATTTAGGCGCTTGGTCTTTAAAAGGTTCACCATCACTGGTGTATAGTATTAATTCATTGTGGTTTCAGTTGACATTTCCTTGATTACTAATGATGTAGTACTTCTTTTCCTTATTTAACTGTCATTACTATATTTTCTTTGTTGAGATGTCTACTCTAGTCTTGAACCTAGTTTTAGAATCAAGTGCTAAAGTTTTTTTTTTTTTGGTGTGTGTGTGTGTGTGTATGTGTTTCTGGGAGTCAAACTCAGGATTTTGAGCTTGCCAGGCAGGTACTTACATCACTGAGCTATATCCTCGGCCCAAGCACTAAGTTTTTATGTAATGTAGATTCACATGTTTTATATGTTTTGCAAGTATTTCTTCTAGGACTGTGGCTTAATGTTCTGTTTTCTTCTTGGGAATGCAAATATCGTTAATTTTGATGAAGTTTATATAGTACATGCTTTTTGTGCCATCTTTAAGAAATATTTGCCATACTAAGAGTGTAAATATTTTTTCATGGTTTTTTTTTCTAGAAGTTTTATTGTTTTATGTTTTGGGTTTGTATCTATGAAAGATTTTGAATTATTTAAGGATCAAGGTTCATTTTTCCCATGCATGTTCATTCAGATAGTCTAGTACTGTTTGCCAAAATGATATGCCTTTGCCCATTGAATTAACTTGGCATGTTTGTAAAAAATGAAATGGCGAGTTGCCAAGGATATACCTCAGTGGCACAAGCACCTGCCTGGCAAGTACAAGGTTGTGAGTTCGATGCTCAGTAGCCCACTCCCCCCCAAAAAAGAAAGAAAATGAAATGATATTTGATTTTTGGATTACTTTGTAATTTTCTCTTCCATTCTCTACATGTTTGTGCTTATTCTAGTACCACAGAGTCATGACAGTAAGTGTTTTATGAGTCATTTTAGTTGCTTTTCTCTTTTCAAAATGGTTTTGGATTTTTAGGTGCTTTGAATTTTCATATACATTTTGAATCTGCTTTCTTTTCTTTTCTTTTCTTTTCTTTTTTTTTGAGACAGTAGTTGAGGCTAGCCGTGAACTTACTATGTAGCCCAGGCCCTCCTTGAACTCATGGCAATCTTGCCTCAGCCTCCGTAGTGCTGGAATTACAGGTGTGCACCACCATGCCTGGTAGCTGATTTGTTTCTACAAAATTAGCTGATTGGCTTTTGATTTGGATAACACTGGGTTTGTAGCTAAATTGGGGAAGGATTAACATTGCAACAGTATTGAATCTTCTAATCCATAAAAGTGTTTTAACTATATTTAAAAACACTCTTTTAACATTTTTCTCATTACAGGATTTATACATTGTTTGTTAAATTTATCCCTAAGAATTTAATAATTTTGATGTCCTAATATGCTGTTTGCATATTTAGTTGTATCCTTCAGTCTTGAACAGCTCATTTAATTCTAGTTCTTTCAAGTTTTACTATGATCTTCTGCGTAAACAATCACATTCTTTGTGAATGGATAATTTTACTTTTTCCTTTCTAATCTGTATTTTTTAAAAATTTTGTTTTCTTGGTTTACTGCTATTTTACTTCTACATATGCTATAAATCCGATAGTGTATTTTCATTAATTTTGCTTTGGTAGTCAGTTACTTTTTTAATTTTACTTTTTAATAGCACATTTATAGTACATAATGATTATATTCATTATGGGGAGGAGTTAGTACAAATACATAACACATTTTAGTTATTTTTATCCCTTTTTTTTTTTTTTTTTTTTTTTTTTTTTTTTTTTTTTTTTTGTCTTTTTGAGACAGGGTCTCCCTTTGCAGTTCAGGCTGGTCTTAGGCTCACTTTGTAGCCCAGGCTGGTCTTGAACTTACAAGGATCCACCTGCCTCAGCCTCCCAAGTGCTGGGATTACAGGAGTGCGCCTCCACACCCAGCTATTATCCCCCTTTTCTTCTCTCCCTCCCCTCCCCTTCCATCTCTTGGTCCCCTTTCCATTTGAAAAAGATTTATCTCCCTGTTTCCTATTATTTATCTTTTATTTTTCTCTTTAATTTATTTATAGTTCGAGTTTCTCAAATAAGAGAAACTATGCAGTATTTAAGCTTGTGTTTCTCATTTATTTAACTTAACATTATGGTCTCAAGGTATATGCATTTTACCAGACATAATTCAAATTTAATCTTTCTTTATTATGGAGTAGTACTCTATTGTGTATAAATGCCATTTTTAAAATCCATTCATCTGTTGATGGGCATATAGACAGCTTTAAAGATTTAGCTATCATGAATTGTGCTACAGTGAACATAGGTATACATGTATCTCAATAATATGATGTCTGACTCTTTTAGGAAGATACAATCAGGCCTCTTTTTCCTCTTCTAGTTTCTCTTCTTTCTCCTCTTGCCTGGAACCCAAGTGCTCTGTCCTTAGAAAGGGAATAGCTGGGTGGAATGGAATTTCTAGTTTTAATTTTTTGAGGAGTCTCCATACTGATTTCCATAGTGGTTATACTAGTTTACATTCTTACCAAAATGTGGAAGTGTTCCTTCCCCGCCCCTCCCCAGTCTCCAGTATTCATTATTATTTGATTTATTTACTATTTATTATTTTATACTACATATCTGTCTTATTTTCTCATTGCTGAGACAAAATTACCTGGCACCTAGAGTTAGAGAAAGAAAGGTTTATCTTGGCTCAGTTTGTATAGGTTTCAGTCCATAATTCACTAGCTCCAAGCATGGCAGAGGGGCATCACAGAGGAGAAACAGTCCATGGTGGGCAGAAGGCAGCAAAGCGGCACAGTAGCGAGGGAGCAGCAAGGGAGCTGCAAGCAACCAACAGCAGCCGTCTTTCTGTCCCTTAAATTCTAGCTAGGCTGCATACCCTTAGGGAAGCACTCACAAGAGGGAAGGTCTTTCTGTTCACACTTAGAAGTATTCCAAACCAATCAGTAGACTAATTTAGTAATCACACACCCTTGATTTTCTAGCATAGTACACTTAACCCCACTCATTCTAGATCCAGCCACCTCTGAAAAACCCCACCTGTGACTATGTGAGGCTTTGGGGGGACATCTAGAAACAAGCCATAACAGTATCTTTCAGGTTTGTTTCTTGATCTATTCTGCAACTTGTGTGTTTTGATTGGGGAATTGAGACCATTCACACTGAGAGTTACTAAGGAAATAAGGAAATATATTGACTATTGTTTTTCGTTTATTTGTTTTGTGCTTAAGTTTGCAGTAGCTTATAATGGAAAGACTTTGTTGCTAGTAAGGGGATCCCTTTCATTAGTCTGCTTTTCAGTAATGTATTTCAGGCATGGCTAACTATACTCTTTGCCTGTTTCCCAAGATGTGAGTACCTCTTTTAATTTGGGAGGGAGGATGCAGTAAAATTGACCTAACACCCATTTCTCCAGGAATGGACTGCAATATTGTTAATGTCACAAAAGTAACCTGGATGGTGGCATACAGAGATAACTTACTGCTAGCACAACTATGTGACCCTCGCAATGTCAAACAAATTGGCAACAGTAATACTGTTCAAGAAAAAATTGAATACTGACATACCATAAAAAAGCAATAATGTACTACGTTTAACCACACAAAGAAACCACAATTATACTATGAATACTAAGACAACCCAGATGTAGACATATAGCACATATGTACTAAAAGGAACAACAGTGTCTTCACTAATGTCAGAAAAGAATCTTAACAGTAAAAATATAGAATTAACTACTCAATGGCTAATAAAGCTTAATGGTTATAATATTATAGACAATAGAGAGTGAGAACAGAAAATGGAATTACAAAAATTTGAAAAATTAAACAATGGGAGGTGAGAAAGAAGAGAGAAGTGAGACAAAAGGATCACATTAAGGAGTAGAAGAATGTAGAATTAGATAAAGGTAACAGAAAAAATGAGTACTAGAAGATAAAAAGGAAGGAAAAAATAATATGGATAATAAAAATAAAATATTAAAAGGGATAAAGAAAAGAAAGAAAATAAAAAATAAGGAAGAAGGACAAGAGAAAATTCCCCAGCAGGGAAGAAGAAAGGAGGAAAAAAATAAGAATTAAAAGGAGTCCCAAAACAGAAAAAAACATTTTGTTTTCTCTGAATTTTGGAATAAGTAGTTTCCTTCTGGAATGTACAGTTTTAGAGTTTAGCAATGCATGGTTTTCTCCACTCAGCCTATGGCCAATGGGTTTGTGATGGCCCCAGCCACACTCCAGAGGCCCCTCTGTTTAGTCCAGGCTCTGAGAGTGTCAGGGAGACTGCCTCTGCCTCTTGCTGCTAGATGAGGAAGGCAGTCAGATCCTAGATCAGGGCTGGGTGCATCGGTAGGGCGGTAGGGCGAGGGCTTAGATTCACTGCCAGCACTTTCAGACCCAGTACTGACCTACCGCTTTGAGGGGAGGCAGTGGGGATCCTGTCCTTCTCTTGCCCTAGTTGGAAGCCCTCTGGGGGCCCAGCGCAAGGAGAAGATGAAGTAGAGCTACTGGATCTGCAGGAGCTGGTGCTGAGGCTCTTGGGTGAGTGCAGTGGGTGGTAGGGCAGGTTCCTGGCAGCTGCCCACAGCCCTGCTGAGGAGCCCCCTCCTGGATCTGCAGATGCCCTGAACTTGGTGCTGCTGTGGCTAAGCAAGGTGACCTTTGCTAGGTGAGCCTTGAGGACAGTGCCTGGGGCATATAGGAAGCAGCTGGTCAGGATCTGTCACCCCACCACCACCCCACAACTGGTAGATCATGCAGCTGCTGAGTGAAGTCCAGAACCCAGGGGAGAACCCGGGCCTGGGCAGCAACCCCTGTGTCCCCGATTTCTCCCAGGCAGACGCGAATGAGGAGATGAAGATCACGGTGCTCTGAAGAGACAGCACCAGACCTAGAGAAGCAGGGTAGGACTATCCCTACTGTCCCACCACTCAATCCCTGATACTCTATCTTTGCCACCTTTTTGTCTCTAGAGTAACAAGAGAAACTAAACAAATCAGAAATTTTAAAAATAAAAATTTTCAAAATAAAAATTAAAAAATATATAAAATGATTAAAAAATAAAAAAAATGAGAAAAATAAAGTCCTAGTTCTAAGCTGTCTCCTGAGGTTGTCTTTCAGCTGGTCACTGTGGGAAGGTAACATGGGGGACCCTGGAGTGAAGTCCTCCCTTTGCTATCTTGAGTCCCAGATTCAGTCAGCCCCTTCCCAGAAGGTGTCTGACCAAGCAGTCTGGCAGTGTGGTGGGTACTTGCACAGGGGTCCCTTGCCTGCCATGTAGGGACCCCTCAGAGCAAACCCTACGCTGACCCAGTAGATCACAACACACAGCCAGGCCCCTCTTTCCATGTGGGGCAAGCTGGGAGCAGGAGAGTGTCTCAACTATTTCATTCCCTTCTCTGCATTGTGATCCAGATCTCAGACTTCTGTGTAGCTTATGTTTTTCCATCAGTTCCTTCCTCTGTCCTGGCAAGGTACTGTACCTCTTTTTTTCTTCCCCACATTGTTATTTTTCCAGGGTCAGATTCCAGATCTCTGAGAAGTTGAATTTTGCTGTCACTTAAACTCCACCATCTTGATTGTCTCTTACATTTTTAAAGGATGCATTCCCTCCATGTTTCTGTCTTTGTCCCTTGCTCACTGATTCTCTCTCTCCTCTCTCTCTCTCTCTCTCTCTCTCTCTCTCTCTCTCTCTCGACAGATCCCTCTGTTTAGTCCATGCCAGCCTTGCACTCACTCTGTAGCTCAGACTCAAGACTCCTCAAACCAACAGTCCATTTCATTTAGTTTCTATTACCTTTGAGTTCTCCATTTTTTTCCAGTTGTCTAATATGTTAATTTTTTCAATATATCTTGATGTATTTATTGTTTTTTCATCATTGGAATTTATATTTGCATCTCAATATATTTGTTTCCTCAACATCATGTTTTTCCTGGAATATATAGAACATTCTTTTAATTGATATTTAAAGAGAATGTTCTGTTAATTTTGTCATTCATAACATTTGGGGAACTTTTTCTGTATTTACTTGTAGATTATGATCATATTATTTGACTTCATATTTGGTAATATTTTACTGAATGACAGTCATAAAGAATTTTGTGAGGTTAGTTGCTGGATTTCACTGAAAAAGATAAATTTGGTAATGTTGGATTTTGTCATGATGCATAGTTAACTTTGATGGGTTTGGTTGCATTCCACTGAGAGTTGTTTTAAAGCTGCTCTAATGGGCAAGTCTAGAGAAGGCTTTAGTACAGACAGCTTTAGCCCTAATACTGAGATAGTGCTTTTTCAGAAGGTCTTACTCCATATATCATGAATTATAAGGGCCTTCTTTGACTAGTGGGAACATGAACTGGTGCTTGCTCTGTATTTGTGCCAGGGTTTACTCTTCTGGCCCCTTTCTGTGGTTCCTACCCCATGTTTGGATAGTTTGCTTTCCAGTGTACACAGATCAACACTCATGGGGGCCACCATGCTCAACACATTCTCTACACAGACCTCCCCCCTCCAGCCCCATTCGGCTCTCTCCCTTACAAATTCTGCCTTCCAGACTCCCTCAGCCTTTGGTCTCTTGATGAAAGCCACATCTGGGAGGTAAGCTGCTGCAGTTCAGGGCTCTCCTTGTTTGTGTCTTTTTCAGAAGAACCATATTGTATGCTGCCCATTGCCTAGTGCCTAGAAAGTTTCATTTTACTTACTCAGTTTTGGTTTTCTAGTTTTATAAATTATGAGGCTTAGTAGTGTCCCACTTTTGCTATTTTGCCTGGATATAAGTCTTTCTCACCTCCTATCCACAGTCTTTCCCTTTGGCTTTGTTTGGCACTCAGATTCTGACAGTGCGACTTTCTAGCTTTGTGACCTTTGGCAACTTTCTTTTTCTTTTTCCATCTTCTTAGATTTTTCTGCATTTTCAGTGAACAACCACTGGGCTGGACTGCAGAACCTTCAAGCTCTCAGAATCCTTGGGCACATTCTTTTCCTTGTCTATAAAGTAATTTTATCAAGATATATTCTTAGGCTTCTTCCTGCTTCTCTTTGGTTCCATACTATAACATTCATGTCAATTTCTTTTTCATTTAAGTTTCTGTTAGGAGTATCATTCCTTTGTTTAACCTCTTTTTGTAGAACACCTACTACTGGACATAACCTGTACTGGGTACTGGAATTGTGATGCCTTCATGGGACTCTGAGGACCACTGGGACAGATGTGTCATCGTGATGACATGCAGTGCCAGCACTTCTGTGGCCAGTGTTGGGAAGGAAGAGCCACTGTTCCAGGAGAGGCCATGGCAGCAGGCTGGCCCTTCGCTCTGCGGGCCAGGGGAGGTCTCGCTGGGACACTGCACTCAAGTGGGGGTTTAAGAAGTGAGAGTGTCTCAGGCCATGGGACAGCATGTACAGAATCCTCAGGACTAGCACCTAGCGAGGAGATGGCCCAGTTCCTCTAAAAATTAAAATTATTATGTAGGTTTCCTGGCTGGCACTCAGATTCTGACAGTATGGCTTTCTAGCTTTGTGACCTTTGGCAACTTTCTTTTTCCAAGCTTCGCTTTTCTTAGTAGAAACAAGTAAATAATATGGTTGCTATCAGGATTCAGTAAACTAGGGGCTAGGATATAGCTCAGCAGCACAGTGCCTGCCTGGAAAGTGCGAAGTCGTGAGTTCAATTCCTAGGACCCCCCCCCACCCCCGCCAAGATTATAAACTACTGCTACATAGAAAGCTTTTAACATAGTTCTAGGCTAGGAAGTGACCAGCAAAGGTTAATTATTATCTAATATTTTATGGCTTATAGCTTTTATTTCCTTGTTTTATATATACAGTATAGTAGAATCATTAATATTCCTCATTAACAGTTATTCTCTTGTGGGACTAATAGCTAAGGTCTTAGTTCTCTGATTTAACAGTTTCTTGTGGAGTATCTAGGTATTTTCTTTTATCTTATATAGCAAATTAGTTCCTAATCCATGAAGCACTCAATGGGCCTCAAGGACCCTTTGAAAACCCTGCTCTGGCATGAGAAGTTTGGAGTGTTTCTACTTGTAACTTGCTTTGGGTCCAGAGCCATCTGTGAGCCCAGCTGGTCCAGAACTGCTGCTTTTCATGTGGTCACTGTTTTGAATCCTCTCGAGGCCAGCTCTGTAGGTGCTTTCTACACGTCTGTGGAGTGTGGTGGCGTGTACTCCTGGCCCCTAGGAACAGTGCAAAGAATGTTCATACCCAGCTCTGGCTCCCTTGGCCTTGGCTGTGACACTGTCTAGGCGCATTCATCTGAGGCAGTGATCTTGCAGAGAAACAATGTGTTTTGATTATGCTGTAAATATTTTTCTACAAATGTGTAAGTCTTTATTAAAATTCTCTGAGTAACTGTTATACAATGTAAATTTTTAATAAACTCTTATTACTAGCTTAAAAGAATTAGTTGATAAAAAATGTTTTCACTGTTGCAGAGAAAATAAGCACCAAGGCATAAGCTTGTCATCTCTATTTTAAACTCTTATCAATTACTACCTAAATTGGCTTTGGTTTTCTGTCTGCCAGGTAGAACTCCTCTGCTTATTCACACCAGTAGTGCTACTGGCACAGCTATCTAATTTTCAGCACAGGGAATAGTAGGATACATTTACACCTCCATAGCAGGTGCTGATTGATCTTTCTGGACCCAACTATAGAGACCGTTCTCTTGCCAAAACTAGCCCCAAGGAGGTCTTTGGCAGCCTGTTTCTTAATCTTTATTCTTTAAAGTAAAAAATGGAAAGGTTGATTGCAAGGAGTAGGGAAAGGGAGGACTTTGTATATATATTTCTCTTTATTGTGCACAAACTCCAGCAGGGCTGTCTTTGAAACAGCCAGCATCCTCTTGATAATGGAATTTCAAATTCAGGCACTTCTTTATCCTTTTAGTGGAAGCCCTCATCTCCAGCAGGAATGGAATGGAGAGATAGAAAAGATTATCATGACAGGGGTTCTTTAAAAATGCCCATATTTTATAATATGTATAAATGCATGCTCATATGCTGAGTTGTGACCTGAGCCAAGGCCTTGTTGAGGCACATGCACTCTCATTTTCTCCATACAGCGCACACATAGGCTTCATCAGCCTTCCCAGGTCTTTCCATGGAATGAAAGATCTGTGCTAAAAACATGGACATAAAACCTCATGTTTGTAGTATTTCCCAGTTGTTTTACCAACATCTAATTTTACAGCTGTGTTTTAGTAATTCATCTTTGTTGAATCTGAAGAATCAAACTAATGTTCAGGAATGCAACTTTCTTTTGACAGTTGTATGCCACTGATTGCATAGTACTTCACTGTGATATTTAATCAGAGTAGAAAGAATAATTACATAAACAGCGTTGGGAGCACAGATAACTCACTGTTAGTGAGCAGATAACCCCTGTGGCAACAGCTGTGCTGGGTCCTGCTTCCGCTTAGCACAAGCTGGATGAATGATGGAAGGAAAGCTGCATAACCTCTCTGTATATTGATTTGCTCATCTGTAAAATAAAGATAAGGATAGTCTTTATTTGATTGAGTTGTAGGAACTGAGTCATACTTGTAAAGCACTTTCCTGCTGCTCATTACAAATATTAGAAAAGTAGCTACTCTTTATTTTTATGACTGTCCCAACAATTCCTCTTACCAATGTCATTCTTGGTGAGTAATCTTTTAGCTATGAATGTGTCCTAGGATTAATCAGTATGTTTTATAGAGTAGATGGAAAGATTAAGTTAATTCAGTGGTTGGTTAAAGAGGTTGCTTGATGAAATGCATGGCTCGAAAGTGAATTTATTCATGCTTTTCATGAGCATCTATTGTGTGCCAGGCATCATGCTAAGCTCAGAGAATCCAAAGTAACCTGCTGCAGTCCTGCTTGTGACACCATCTATTGGTAGCAGCACTAATTGATTGTACATAACAGTGAATAGTAACAGCAGGAGGCCAACCCAGGTTGGCACCACCTGGGGTACTTGGGGTTGGAGGATAGTGGACAGGGAGATCTTTGCTGAAGGGAGGCACTGTAGCTGAGACCTAGAGGTCAGAAGGAGACAAAATGTGGGGAACAACATTTGTAGAAGGCCTTAAGGGTACAAAGGTTATCTGCAGTTCTACCTACCAAAGCAAAAGTGGTGATCTGTGGTCAGGGTTGGCCAGATCATGTAGAGGAGGGCAGATCCACATGTATAAACTCATGTGTCCCACCCTATTTAGAGAGCAAGGGTAGGGTTTATCCATACTGTCAAGGTGAGAACACGGATATCTAGATAGGCTCAGTGACTTACTGCCATCCCAGGTGCATTTGTCTCCAGAGCCCATGAGCTCAGCTACCCACCAGCCTGGAAGAAGGGTTAGGCCTCCGTCAAGGATGTAGGGCAGAACAGGCTTGGCAAAGATAAGAAAGGATGAGAACTGGTGAATTTCTCCCCAGTGCGAGCTGGAGGGACCTCTTGGACATCTGCAGGGACGGAGAGGTGAGGTCGGTGGAAATTTATGTCCAGTGCGTGAAGCTTGTGAGTACATTAGGGCAGGCGGAATGTGGGAACTTTCTATCAGATTCTTGCTGTTTGGGCAGAACCTATTGCTTTTCCTTTGACCATTTCAAATGTGTTTAAGTAGAGCTACATGGCCACTTTTTGGGCAAGTGAACCTGTTTGTTCCCTGACTTCTGAATTCCTCAGTAGAGGAGAGGTGCTGTTCATATTGATTGGAGCTGAGGCCATATCGCTTTCAGTATGACTCTGATGTTTACCACCTTTGACTTAAGGTTATATGGCTGTGCATTTTAGATGGATTCTCAAGGTTGTCTTTCCTAGGAGCTTCAGTCGGAAGGGACTTACTATAGAAAGCTGCACCACTAGGCCCCATCTTTGCCCATGTCTGACTTGTCACAGTAAATGGACACTTATGAGTGTGGTGTTTGAGTGTTTTCCTTTTCCCTTCTAGATGGATTTGAAGACTATGGCTCAGATTGTGACAGCATGAGACTAACCGCCTTCTTGGACATCCCAGGCCAGGATGAGCTGCCCCCACTCGCACGCCTGGAAAAGTATGCTTTCAGCGATAACATCTTCAACCGGTAAGCACAGCAGCCCTTCACATGCCCACAACCTGCTGCTTTATTAGCTTTACTCTGATGCTGGTGGCCACTTCTCTGCGACAGCTTTGAGGAGACTCATGGGTGAGGTGGGATATGTGCTGTCTGCAGGATGCTGAGATTCTGTCTGAATGCACCATTTTATTAGTCTTTTCTGTTGTTTCTCTTACTGTTTTACTGATTCCCTGGTAAATGAGGAGGGCAGTGGTGGTGAACTTTAGTGGCGTGTGGGGATTAGTCCTGCTAAGTAGATTCTCGTACACAAGAACACTCAGAATGTAAGCTGAACGCATTGCTATGTGGAGAGCTATGGAGAAGTGGCCTGAACACTTCAGGTTTGTCTGCACAGCGCTCAGGGCTGTGACGGCCGCCTGTCCTGCCACACTCCATCAGTCCTTATGGTGCTACAGGATTCAGTTGCAGCGCAGATGATGTATCTCACTTTCAGGTGACCTTTATTATTGTCTCTGAAGAAAACAGAAACTGAGCATCTCTTTCCATCTACAGTCCATGGAAACATTACTGAATCTGAAAGGTGTCTTCCTTTCTGTTCCTGCCCTGTCATTCTGGCCCTTTGACTGGCCCTCAGTCCCTGCCACCTTTCTTTCAGGCATAGCTTTTTTTGTTTTGTTTGATTTTTGACATAGGATCTGGCTGTGTAGTTTAGGCCTGCCTTGAACTTACTATGTAGTCCAGGCTGTCACTGAACTCAGCAGTTCTCTTGCCTCAGCTTCCCAAATGCTGGGATACCAGGCATGAGCCATCATGCCTCTCAGGCATACCTTTTTATCTCTGTGTTGTTTGCCTGTTACACTTGCTCCTTTCTTCCTCTTACAAACCATGTCTTATCTCTCATTTGAGCCTGTCTTCTGAGTTTCTCTAACTCTACTCTTTGTATCTATATCCTTTTTTCTCATCTTTCATCATCTTCTTCTTTGAAATTCAGGCTGGCCTTGAACTCACTGTGTAGCCTAGGCTGGCCTTGTGGAGATCCTCCTGTCTCAGTCTACCAAGTGCTGGGATTACAGGTATGTGCCAGCACGCCTGGCTCTACTTTTCTTAGTAGATGACCCTCAGAGAATTTCTAACTTTACCTTCTCTTCAGTGTTTTAAAATTCATACTCTGTTGGGTGTGGTGGCACATGCTGTGGTCCCAGTACTCAGGAAGCTGAGACAGGGGGATATTTGTGAGTTCAAGGTCAGGGTATACTATATAGTGAGAACCTGTGTCAAAAAAAAAAATTCACATTCTATGCTAAACACAGACTAGATCCCTTATATTATTGAATAATGGAAAGCTACAACCATATTACTGGGTGAATTTCTATTGTTTTTCCTCATTTTACAGATAGGGAAATGATGGTACTCATTTTTGATCTAAATGTTCATAATTAATCAGCTTTTTTTCTTCTTTGGTGGGTGCGAAAGAAGTTGGATCTAAAGTCCACCTGGAATTGAAGTTTTTGTTTGTGTGTTGCAAGATGGCAATCAGGTTTCTTTTCCTTCCATATGGAACTCAAGAGATCTGGTGCCATTTAGTGAAAGTGTGTGTGCTCTGAGCTGTCCCCTTTGTCTGTAGTCAGATGTCCACCTCTGGAAGTTCCGGTGTGCTCCTCTGGCCTGTGTATCTGTCACCACGCCAGTGCTGCCCTCTTTTCCTTACTGAATTTTGTCATCATGGAAACTCTCCCACTTTGTCCTTCTACATTCTTAGTTATGCTTGGCCCCTCATGTTTCCAGATACTTTTTAGCACCAGTTTTCACTTTCCAGAAAAAAAAAAGAAAGAAACTGCTAGGATTTTCATGAAATTGCACTGTACCTTTGAATCCATTTGTTAGAGACTAGACATCCTTCCTATAGTCTTACAATCCTGTTTTTTCAGACTTTCGTTCCTCTCTGTATGTGCTTGCAGTTGTGTATGTATACACTTGT
Source organism: Dolichotis patagonum (assembly GCA_004027295.1). NCBI lineage: Eukaryota > Metazoa > Chordata > Mammalia > Rodentia > Caviidae > Dolichotis > Dolichotis patagonum. Next base: position 34,009 of record PVJX010003880.1, read on the forward strand.
ATTTGTATATACACATACATAAATAACTTTGAAGCAGTGGTACATACTTTGTGTTGTAGAGACCTATATCATTAGATTTACTGCTAGGTATTTGATTTTATATTAGTAAGAATTATATTATTTCTGGCCAGGATATCAGTGCCTGCCTGGCAAGTGTGAGGTCATGAGTTCGATTCCCAGTACCAAAAAAAGAATTATATTATTTCTTATATTATACATAAGAAATATATATATATTTCTTATAAATATATAAATATATATAATATATATAAATATATATAAATATATATAAATATATATATTTTTATATATTATATATATAAAAATATATAAATATATATATATTTTTATATATTATATATTTGTATGTATATACTTATGTATTATGTATGTATATTATATATACATGTATATATGTTATGTATGTATATTATATATATGTACCTATCATATATATATTTCTTATATATAATATATTTCTTATATGTATATATAATATAAGAATTATATTATTTCTTTTTAATTGTTGATGATACATGAAAATGAAATTTAAAAAATATTTTTAGTCTGTCTCATTGTGTAAGCTGAATTCATTTATTTTATTGTAGTTCCAATTAATTCTTTTAGGTTTTGTACACGTCAGTGATGTTGTTAGTGAAAAATGACAGGTTTGTTGGGGGAAGGAGTTGCAGGGCATTGAACCCAGGGCCTTGGTCATGCTAGAGAAATACTCTATTGCTGAACTATATCCCCAGCCCAAACAATGGCAGTTTTTATTCCTTTCTTATTTCATTTATCTAGTTTTCTTCTTCTTCTTTGAGAAAGTTTTGCTATATGGCCTACACTTGTGGTCTCAAACAGTCCTCGCACTTCAGCCCCCCAGTGGCTGGGACTGACTACAGGTGTGTACCTATCATACTTAGCCTCTTATCTTACATTTTAGTAATTCCTCTGATAAGAAAATGTAAATTTCTGATTTTCAAAGAGATTATCTTAAGTTTTAAAAACAATTTCACATAGAAAACTTTAAGAATAGTAGAAAAAATTCTTGTGTCTCCTTCACTTGGATCATTCTCTTTATTCCTTATTTTCACATTGTTTTCATCTGAGCCATTTTAGAGTCAGTTGCAGATCTCATGTTGTTTTCCCCTAACTGCTTCAGCGTGCGTTTTTCTAGGAACAAGGACATTCACTATCCACTCATGTGATCACAGTATGATTGGTCACAGTTGAGAGATCTAGTTGAGATAGCACTGTTACCTAATAAACAGATTTTAATTAAATTTTGCCCAGTTGTCCCAATAATGTCTTGAATGTAGTTTGTTTTAGGACCAGAATCTAGTCCAGTATCATATATTTAAGCTTTGTGTTTCTTTAGTCTTTGGTAAGCTCTTAAATTTCTTAGACTACCTCATAATAGAGATTTTTGAAGAGTATACATCATTTATTTTGTGAAATAAACTGTATTTACTAAGAATTTCAAAGATCACTTATGTACTCTAAATTTTATGTAGTGCTTCTTTTATATCTACTGAAATTACCAGACATTTTTTCTCTGTTAAAAGTGAAAGTTAGATAAAACACACATATAAAGTCTGTTGGGCATAGTGGTGCACACCTGTAATCCCAGCACTTGGAAGGCTGAGGCAGGAGGACTGCCATGAATTCGAGGCCAGCCTGGGCTACATAGCTGGACCTTGTCTTAAAATAGTAATAATAGTAACAAATAAAAAGAGGGAAAACCCATACGTATAAAGTCTAAGGGATATATGAAGAAAATGCCCATTTAGTCCTGTATCCAAGTCAAATAAATGTACACTGACAGCAATGTGGAAGTTCATCAGCACTTTCTTATCAGCACTTTCCCCATAGCAAGCAATGAGCACTAACTTGACTTTTGTTGTTAATTATATCCTTAATGTTCTATCTGGTTTTAGCACCTGAGTATTGACTGCCACATAATATAATATTATCTTTTCTGCATTTGAAGTATGTGAAATCAAATAGGAAATGCCAATTTGTGGACTTTGCATATAGCTTGAGTGTGTTCTTTTTTTAACAGCATTCTTGTGGTATGCTGACATTTGTCCTACTATTGTGAGAGTATTGTTACTAATGCTGTCCATCTACAACAGTAGAGATACTGTTGAATATCTAAATTGCACTTTGGGCACTTGAATATTTCTAAAAGACACATACTTAAAAAAAGAGTTACTTCTGGTGGAGTGTGCCTGTCTTCTACTTGAGTGTATAGTACTGGTTTTCTAAAGTGGTAGTATTAGTTTATACTCCTGTCTTCGCCCTCCATTTTATTTGCCAATTGATAATGTTGGATTTTTAAACTAGAGCCAATGTGGCAGCAGGATATATATGTAACAATATCAGTTTGTGATTAAAATTTGTATTTTCCCTATTCTGGGTTTGGGCCCCTTTTTATGTGTTTGTTGAATATCTGCATTGCTGTTCTTGAAGTGTTCAGTTCTTTTGCTGGAGGAGTAGGGAGAATGTAGATCGGGTTTTTTTTTTATTGATTTGTGGGAGTTCTGTGTACATTCTAACATTCTAAAAATTTTTTGAGGGTCTTAACTATGTAGTCCAGCCTGGCCTTGAATTTACAGTGATCCTTTTGCCTTCGGCTCTTGGGTGCTGAGATTATGGGCATGTTCCACCATATCTGGCTTTATGTAGTGGGCTCTAACATTTTTTGCATTGTACTTTTGGTGACCAGAGGCTAGTTATTTTAATGTGGTTAAACCCAGGGCTTCATATATATTAGGCAGTTGTTCTACTACAGAGCTACAATCTCAGACCTTCTCTCTCTCTCTTTTTTAACAGGCTTTTCATCTTTCTTTAACATTAGCTCTATAATTAGTGTAAAATTAAGTTTCTCTTTAAATTGTATGTAAGATGGGTTTAGTTTCATTTTCTGGTTGGCATAATACCGTTTATCAAAAGTGTGTCCTTTCCCTTTAACCTGGAATGCCACCTATTTTAGGGTATCATCTCTGCTTGTGAACCTTTTGTGTGGACTTTCTTTTCTTCTAGCTATTGGTTTTGTTGCTCTCTCAGCCCCTCCCACTTTGTCTTGATTACTGTAGACTTATAGAAGGCTTACAGATATTTATGGAAGATTTATAAATATTTGATAGGACAAGGCTTTCCACCTTGTTTTTCTTCTTTAATGTGACTTTTTATTTGTGGTCCTTTGCATTCCCGTAACAATTTTAAATTCTAGTCAGATTCTAACCAAATAAAACTGTATGCTTGTTAGGATTTTAATTGGGTTTATGTTAAATTCTTCAGTCAATTTGGAGATAACATCCCTCTTTTTAATATTTAAACTTCCAATCTATAAACAGATATGTCTTTATTTAGGTTTGTCTGATGTCCCAGTACAATGTGATCATTTTCTGTTTTTTTGTTTCTGGTTTATTTTATTTTATTTTATTTTATTTTTTTAAACAGCAGAATATATTTATTGAGAGAAAGAAAGCCTTTCTCTGAGAGGGAAACAGAAGGGATCCCAAATGGGTTGCCAAGGACCCTGCCTTTTCCAGGGACATTTTTTTTTTTTAATCAGTACTGGGGATCAAACTCTCAATGGTGTGCTTACAAAGCAGGCGCTTATGCTGCTAAGCTAAATCCCCAGCCCCTTCCAAGGACATTTATAGAGCAAAACCATGAGGTAAGGCAGGTCCATGGTGTTGAAAAATGGGAATTCACAAGGCAGGCGGGCAGGAAGTGGGACAGAACTATGGTCAACTAATAAGACTACGAGTGTAATTTCTCAGGTAAAATTGATTAAGTCAGGATCCAATGGGGAAGCGAGTCACATGGCAGGAGGACATGCATAAAGAATAGGGCCTTTGCTGGTGAGGGATTGGGTTAATGGCTCTTTCTGGCTTCCTGAAGGTGTTTGATACCTATTTAGAATTTCAATCCCTGATGTTTATACTTAGGGGATGGTTGCATTTGTTTTATCTTTTATCTTGCAATCTGGCCTGCAGCAGAGGTGTCTTGTCTCTTTTAAGGTTGCAAGATATCTGGTCTTCTGCACTGGCTCCTTTGAGGGCCCAGAGCTATCTGCCTGCCTATAATATTTCTATCTAACTCAGCTGCCTGTGACATTCCTCCCTCTGAAGAAGTACCCTGAACTGCCCTGAGGGACAAATGGGTGATGATGGATCTGACATCTTCAGGCTGAAGGGGGCCGTAGTTGTTGATCGGCAGTCAGTGATACTCTACAAAGGATCCTATCTAAAGGCCCTCAGTAGACATCAGGCATTTTCATCTTGGGTAGGCGTACAGCTTTAATCCTCCATCCAAGGATCTTGGTGGAAGACCTCCAACTGATACAGGGGAAGAAACTCCCAACCTGCTAGATGTCTGGTAGGAGTCTGTGTTCTCTAAAATCAAAGAATGAATTTTAGGAACAACAGAAGTTAAGAGCAGAATATATTTATTGAGAGAAAGAAAGCTGTGGTCTGAGAGAGAGACAGACAGAAGGGGTCCCAAGTGGGTTGCCCTGTTTCTGGTATATTTCAAAGAAAATCTAAAACATTCTATCTAGTCGAGGATTTAAAATAAGTTTAATTCTAATATTATTGTCTCACAAAAATTAACACCAGTGCTTTCTAGTCTACCAAACTATGTCCAGTTTTCCCTGATGACCTCCACAATGTCTTTTTGTGGTTGCCTTATTTAATCATGATCCAGAAAAAGGCCACACGTTTCATTAAGTAGATGTGTCTCTTGTTTACAGGTTTAAAAAAAATCTTAAATCTCTTTTAATCTGTAATGGTTCTCTCTTTCATCTTTTCCCACTTCATTTACTTGTTTAAGAAGTCATTAATCTTGTCATTAATCCACATTGTAGATTTGGTGGTCATTATTTCTTCCCTGTCTTTTCTCTAAACTTGAATTTATGTTTAGAAATTTGGTTAGATTCTGCTTCAATTAAAAAGATACTCACATGGTGTTTTTTGCACTTCTTATGAAATGCGACAGTATCCTTTGTCCTGCTTTTAGAAATGTTGCTACGGAGCAGTGGGCTCAGGTGTTTGATTTTTTTAATAATGCAGAATTTCTCTCCAATTCCTTCTAATGATTTTTATGGTCACAAATAATTGTTGTTTGTATCTGTTATTTTATGATGAATTGGAAAATGGCAATTTTCTTTTTGTTGTCTCTGAGATCTGTAGTATTGTCCCTTTTCCCCATCCTATTATTTGTTATTTGTATCTTTTCTGTTTCTTTTCCCCCAGGTAATTCTTACTGGAAGGTTATCAGTTTTATTAGTTATTTCAAAGACTCGAGTTTCAGCTTTGAGTCTCTTTATTGCAATGTTTAATTTTTAGTTCAGTCATTTCTGCTCTCATCTGTTTTACCTTCTTCCTTGAGTTTTTAAAAATTTAATTGCAGATGTCCTATTTTCTTTGCAGGATACTTAGTTCTTCGTTTCACTTCATTTCATTTCAGTCTTTTTTTTTTTTTAATAATATCTGCATTTTACATTGTGTGAGTACCTCTTGTGTTAGGCAGCTTTTGTCATCCTGACAAAATTTATGAGAAAATCAAGTTAGAAAGGAAGAAAGGCTTATTTTGACTCATGCTTTCAGATGTTTCCATCCTTGCTGTTTGGGCTCCATTATTTGGGGGGCTGTGGTGAGGCCTGTGGTGAGCCCTCTAAAGACTGTGTAGTGGAGCAAAGTCGCTTACTTCAGTGAAGTGGAGAAAGAGAGAGGGACCAGGAGCCAGTCCGATTCCACAGTGTGTCGTCAGTGACCTAGCTTTGAGCAGGTCCACACCTCCCAGTGGCACAAGGCCTGTGGGAACTATTTGGGGGACATTACACATTAACCAGATCACCTCTTAAGTATTAGGTATACTCTCAGGTTTTTGTTATAAGTTCATTATTTTTTAGTAAAATACTCTGAATGCCCATGATGATTTCTTCTTTGATTAATGAGTTACTTAAAAGAGTGCTGCAAAATTTTCAAATATTTGAAGATTTCCCAGATATCTCTCTGTTACTGATTCTAACTTTACTTTTTTTGCAGTCAGAAAAGATTCTTTATGTTATTAATCTTTTTAAAAATGTAGTAAGATTCATTTTTATGATCCTATATGTGTCCTGTCTTTCATGCCACTGTTTTGAGTAGAATACCTCATAAATATCATTTAGGTTAAATTGGTTGAAAACATTGTTCAGGTCTCCTATATTATTTATTTCCTATGTACCTGTCAATTACTGAGGGAGAAATGATGGCATCCTTCACTATATGCGTGGATTTACTTATTTTTTCCCTTTGAAGTTTTGCATAGTTCGACACTGACGTTGGGTTTATTTAAGTTGTGTTGTCTCTTGAAAACTGATCTCTTAATTAAATTGTGTAATGTCTTTATCGCTAGTAATATTTCTTTTTCTAAATTCTCAATTTGTCTGATACTACTGTATAAACTCCAGCTTTCTTTTGTGGGATTAAACCCAGGATCTTGTATGTGCTAGGCATGTGTTCTACCACTGAGTCGCATCCCCAGCCCTCTAGCTTTTATTGATTAATATTTGTATGGTGTATATTTGTGCCTGCTTTTAATCTACATATGTCTTTCAGATATTTTTATTGCAGATGACATGTGGTTAGTTTTGCTTTTTTATCCAATTTAAACAATCTCTGCCTCTTAGGAGATGATTTACGTTTGATATTATTATTGATTTTGTATGTTAAATCTACCATTTTGCTATTTGTTTTCTATTTATCTAAATTGTACTTGTTTTTTTTCTTTTCCTGCCTTTTACAAACATGAAGTTTTTAAAATAATTCTATTTTTTTTCTACTATTGGCTTATTAGTTATACTTCTAAGTTTTTTTGTTGTTGGTGTTGGTTCCTCTAGGGATTACAATATACTTCTTTCATTTATCACAACATATATTAAATGAAAGTATATCACTTTGTGTATGGTGCAAGATATAATTTAAGAACTTTATAAGAAGCTTTTCTCTACTCCAGCTTTTGTGCTATTTTCTTACATTCAACCTTTACACATTATAAATCCCATAGGAACTTGATACTATATTTGTTTTGGGCAGTCAGCAGTCCTTTAAAGCAATTAAAAATGAGAAAATATTTCTGCATTTTATTAACTTTTGTGAAATGCCCATTTCCAGCTGTATTCTTTTCCCTCAAGCACCTCCTGTAACAATTGTTGCTAGTGCTGAACTGCTGTCCAGGAGTTCTCTGCTTTTCACTTTCATTTTTTAAAATTACTGTTCTTGATTTATAAGAACAATTTATATTCACCAAAAAATTGGGTGAAAAGTACAGCATTCTTGTACTCCTTCCTCATCCAGGCCTGTCCAGCTCTCAGTAGACCTTTATTATACGGATCACACTCATTGTAAGTCCGCACCTCCTCATTCCAATTCTAATGCATTCTTCCCGCACTTCTGCCTATGCTCTGCCTACGCTCTGCCTATGCACCGCTCCTCATCTTTTGGATGAATTAACATTCTGTTTCTGGAGCACCCTGCAGGCACTGACAGATCTTCTCACTGTAGATCCTGGTGGATTTTCTTGCCTGCTTCTGGGCCTGGCCTATAAGTGCCTGTGGGCAGGGTCTTCACTTTGCTCAACTTCTCCTGCTGAGTCTTGAGAGAGTTAAGCTCAACACATGCCTGTTGCTGAGTGGCTGGGTAAAGGAGAAGATACAGGACTATTTCCCTGGTTATGTTCTAGGGAACATTGCTTACTCTGTCATATAAAATTGAGCTATCTTGTTTTGTTTTGTTTTGTTTTGTTTGAGCAGTTCAGGTTGGCCTTGAACTCAATATGTAGATGAAGCTGGCCTTGAACAGAGTGATCCTCCTGCGTCAGCCTCCTAAATACTGAGATTATAGGCATATACCACCATGCCTGGCTTTGTCCTCTTTTTGTTGAAAATGTTCATAAAAATAATACACGCCTATTGAAATGCTTGATAGTTTTGCAAGTTTAGGTAGTGAGTTTTCCTTTCTATACCACTCAAACTGAACTATTTTTTCTATATGCTTACTTACAGTCTGTCCTAAATAAGTATATGTTCATATGAATGTGTTTGTGTATACATATATTATACATATATTCCTAAATATGGTTTGTATTAAGAAATGAACTTAGACAATGTATAAAATTCTTCATCTTGGTTTTTCATTTACTTTATCATAGACATTTATCTTACTGCATAAATACTTTTAAAAATGGTTGCAAAATATGCCAAGGTATAGATGTGTTATAATTTCTTTAATTTTTCCTCTGTTGGTGGATGCAAGATTGCTTGCTGTTCTCTGCTTATGTAGTACTGTTATGGCTGGAATTCTGGAGGGCTCGTGCTGTGCCAGGTATCATGTTAGGAGATTCCTCTGCACTGTTGCACAGAGTCTTCATGACAGACTCTGAGGGCAGGGATAGGCAGTCTCCTTAGAGGGACTCTCTTATCTCATTAACATAGCTGACAGTGAAAAGTGTTGAGGCTGATCCTGCTTATCCACTGTGGTTTGTCCTGGTCATGCCAACTTAAAACACCAGATTTTCCAAAGCATTGTTTTCAAAGAACCAATTTGTTTTTCTTTAGCTCTTTCCCATCTGTATTGACTGCAGTGGCTTGTCCCTGCTTCATTGTATGTTCCTTATCCCTTTTGTCTCTTTTTCTTAAGAGGGCAGGTCCTTTGTGACCACTTGAAGCTAGATGCAGGTTTGTCTATCTATTCTATGGCCTTAGAAGCAGATTTGGGATCTTAGTTGCTTGATTTCCTAGAGGAGGCTGACATAAATGTAGTCTAGTGAAATGTAATCAGTGACTTTCTCTATAGTGTCTCTTTTGACTTCCCCAAGCCTACTGGCTGCCAGATCTTGACCTGCCATCCCCAGGATGGTGTAAGTCTCTCTGTGGACAGGCTTGAGTTGATGGATTTCTCCCTGTAATGTGCTGCACCAAAGGACTGCCTCTTTACATTCCATAGTTCTAGTCTTCTTTTCCTGAAAATCAAGTTGGGTTTTTGACTTCAACTAATTCTCCTGACACGTGCACGGCTAGGAATGATGCAAATGGGTCCTGGTGTGTCATTTGCTCGGGGGAGCACATAGACGCAGGCAGAAGCAGAGGCCGATTTCTGCTTCTTGAAAGGATGTGTGCAAGAAGTATAGTTTTTCTTCTTGTACCCTGAGACTTGCAGGCCCCCAAAGTTACTGCCAACCACCCTCCTCCAGTCTTTGTTTTGGATGACTTTATTGACATAACATAACATAAACATAACATAACACTGTGAACATCCAGATGGATGAGTTTGGGTCAATATATATATATATATATATATAGTCATTCCATTATCATAATCCATTTTGAACATTTTTATCACTCAGCAAGTTCCCTTGTTTCCTTCTTTGCAGTCAGTTCCTCCCCTTGGCCACTGCCATGAGCCCAGGCAACCACTGACATGGTTCCTAATATTTTCAGAAGGTTTTACTTTTCTAGAATTTAATTTCTAGAATTAGAAAGGACCATATGACACATGCTCTTAAGGTATCAGGCTTCTTTAGCGGAATGCATTAGAAATTCATTCCTATTGTTATCAATAATTTGTTCTTTTTTATTTCAAGTATTTTCCACTGTATGAATATTCTGCACTTTTGTTACGCATTTGCCAGTTGATGGCTATTTTGAATAATGCTTATATGAACACTCTTGTGCTTTTTGGTGTGGACATGTTTTCTTTTCACTTGGGTGAATACCTAAGAGTGAAATTGGTGGGTTGAATGATAAGTGTGTATTTAGCTTTTTGAGAAACTGCGAGACTTTTCCAAATCACCTGCACTATTTTGCATTCCTACCAACAATGTCTGTGGGTTCTTTTGCTCCAACTTGGTGTTGCCGGCATAATTTTAGTTTTTCTAGTGGTTTTGTATTATCTCATTGTAGCTTCAGTTTGTCTTTGTGGGTTTGTTTGTTTGTTTTGTCTTTAAGCTTTTTATTTTGAGACAAATTATAGAAGGGCTGTACCGGTGGTATAAGAATTCCCTTATACCTTCTGCCCAACTTCTTCTAATGCACCAACTCTCAACCAGGGTGATTTTTGCCCCGTGGGACCTTTGGCAATATCACTTGTCAGAGTAACATCACTGGGGAGAGGGAGCACTCTTAATCCTAGTAGGTGGAGACCAGAATGCCGCTCAGAATAACCCCAGCAGTTACCTACTAGAAAATAGCAATAGTGCCATGGGCAAGAAGCCCTGCTGCAATGTTTATCTCAGATAGAAACATACTGCATTAAAACTAAGAAGTTAACATTGGCACTGGTTCAACACTAGTAATGAAACTTCAGGCTTTGCTTGAACTTTGTCTTTCCATTGTTGTTTTTTCTATTCCAGAACACCATCTAGGTTACCGCGGTGTATTTAGTTGTCATGTCCAAGTTCTTCCAGTGTTTGACAGTTTCTTGGTCTATCTTGACAATCTGAAGAAAAATGATCATTTATTTTGTAGAGTGTTCCTCAAAATGTATTTGATATTGTCTTGTAATTAGACGAAGGTTATGAAATCTGGGGTTGCATACTCCAGAAGTGCTGCGTTCTTCTCATTGCTCCATGGCAGGAGAGCACAATACCCATGACTCTGATGACTTGGCTCAGGTGTTATTTGTATGGCCTATAGTGATCTGTATTTTCCTGAAGATGTGTGACATTTCTTGACTGTTTTTGTATATGAATATATTTATACATGAGTTAAAATCTTTTACACTTCTTAAAAATATGACAGCTTTATTGAGATTTAATTTCTGTATCATACAGTTCACTGCCTGGAAGTTGATAGTTTTTAGTATATTCACAGAACTGTGCAAAATCACCACAATGAATTTTAAAACATTTTTTCACTTCTCAAGAAGAAATCTTGTTTCCATTAACAGTCATTACCCATTCATCCTCAGCGTCCTACTGTAGCCCTAGGCAACCGCTAATCTACTTTCTGTTTTCATTGGTTTGCTTATTCTAAACATTTTATAGAGTTGTAATCTTGTAATAGGTGGTCTTAGCAGGACATGGTAGCAGAAGCCTATAATCCCTGCACTCCGGGAGACTGAGGAAGGAGGATTGTAAGTTTGAGCTTAGCCTGGGCAACTTGGCAATTTAGCAACATTCAGTCTCAAAATTAAAACAATAAAGAAGAGCTAGGGACATAGCTCAGTATGAAAGCCCTAATTTAGTTCTCAGTACAAAACCAAAATGAAAACCAAACAAAAACAACAAATAACAATGACTTTTTCACTTAGCATGTTCTTCTCAAGGTTTATCTATGTTACAGCATGTGTCAGAATGCGGTCCTTTCTGTTGCTGAACAAAATTCCATTGTGTGGATGTATTGTATTTTGTTTACCCACTCATTAGCTGATAAATATTTAGGTTGTTAATCAACTTTGGCTGGTTATGCATAATGCTACTGGGAAACTTTATGAACAGATTTTTAAAAATTGGGCTATCTCATTATTGAGTTGTAAGAAAATAAGAGTGATTTATGTATTTCTATGTATATTTGAACTGTCAGGTATTTTCTCCAGTATGTTGCTTTTTGTTTGTTTTCTTAATGATTAAGTTGGGAAGCAAAAGTTCTTAATTTTGATGAAGTCCAGTTTATCAATTATTTGCTTTCAAGGTTTGTATATTTTGAGATCTTGGAAAAACTAACTTATATGTAACTTAAAGTCACAATTTTTTTTATTCAAGATTTATGATTTGTAATTCACTTTGAATTAATTTTTGTGTATGTTAAGAGGTAAGAGTTAAGGTTTATTTTTCCTTCATATGAATATTTATATTTTACAGCACCACCTTTTGAAAAAGATTATTCTTTCCTTGTTCCTTCTCGTAAAAAAAATATCACTTGAAGATGTATGTGTGGATCTATTTCTGAACTCTTACGCTGATTTTAAAGTATTTCTCCTGCAATTTTATTTGTTTTGCTACATAGTTGGAACCTCTATTCTTTTTGTCTTTTTGAGATAGGGTCTCACTGTATAGGTCAAGCTGGCCCTGGGCTCACTTTCTATCCTAGGATGGTCTCGAACTTGTAACCATCCTCCTGCCACAGCCTCCTCAGAGCTGGGATTATAGGCATGTGCCACTGGCTTGAAACTCTATTCTTAAGTACAGAAACATTTTAAATTACTAGGTCTTCTTTGTAAGTTTGTCCCTTTATTACGATAAACTGACTTTTTTTAAACTGACTTTCTTTATCCCTGGTGATAAGCTTTGTCTAAAATTCAGTGCTTTTTTGGTACTAGGAATCAAACTTAGGACCTTGTGCTTGCCAAGCAGGCATTGTGGCACTGAGCTGCATCGCCAGCCCCAAAATTCAGCTTTCTTTTGACTACTGTTAGCATATCTTTTTTCATCCTTTTAATTTTATTTGTTTGTTTATTTTTCAGGCAGGGCCTTACTGTGTAGTCCAGACTGCCCTGGAATGCAGCTTGTAACCTAGGATACTTCAAACTTGACGTCTTTTCATTTCAGCCTCTCAAGTGCTGAGATTATGTTCCTGCACTACTATGCTTGGCTCATCTTTTTATCTTTAACTTACTTGCATTTTTAAGTTTAAAGTGTTACTTACAAGCAATATCTAGTTAAGTTTAGTTTTTTAATACACTGTGTCAATCTCTCTATTTTGTTGGAAAAGTTAGAACATTTACATTTAATGAAGTTATAAGTAGATGATGCAGAGTTAACTACACTTGTGTAATAAGGTCTGCAGAGACCACCACACTTTCTTCTCTGCTGGCCAGAGCCACCTCTGGATTGTGTAACACAGTTCCTCTGCTGCCTGCCCTGCTATGGGGAACACAAACACACGCACAGACACATGCACATACCTGTCCGTTGTTCCTTACACCTGTCCTTTGTTCCTTAGCTACAGATTGACTCTTTGCCCTCCTGTGTGTTGCTGAGGCCCAGGGTCTCAGACACTCACTCTGTGCCTTAGCCTTTAGGTTGTCTGTGCATAACCTGCCTGTAACTTTCTTTACCCCTTCACATCAAGCGTTGGAGGTCCTCCTCCTTTTATGGTTTTTGTGTTTAATCAACACAGAAAGTTGGGAAAGTGAAAATACTAACTGGGGAAATGTCTGAATTTTAAAAATTAATTAGACTCATAATCTGTGCTTCTTCATTCCTTGCTCATTGAGAGAGCCACCAGGTGTCTCTCTGGCCTTTTCCTTTTCCTTGCTTAATTCACTCCCACTGTCACAGGCTTTACTTACAAATCTGTCTAGCCCTAAAGAATTTGTTAGCAAAGCAGAGAGACAGTTTTCCTTTATCTCAAGAGGAGCCGGAAGTGGTGGTGCACACCTGTCATCCCGACACTTGAGAGACAGAGGCAAGAGGATCACTGCAATTTCGAGGCCAATCTGGGCTACAAAGTGAGTTCAAGGCCAGCCTGAGCTGCATAGTGAGATTTTGTCTTGAAAAGACAGAAAGAGAAAAAAGTGAAACCTCAAGAAAACTGTTGTAAATTCTAATGACTTCCAGGCTAGAGGGAAGGGTATGGATTCCCAGCTCCTGTAGGATTGCAACCCACATTGGAATGGATGGTCTTTGATGGTCTCTGTCCTCCTGGACTGAGGTTGTGACTTTCTTTTGCTCCAGGTATCTGCTTTTTACACAATTGCTGGCACTTAGCATTCTTTAGTTAATGTCACCCAAATAACTGTATAAATCATTTCTGTTTCCATAGTCAGATTATTGCCAGAGGACTGCTTGATATCTTCCGGGACTTCAGTAACAATGAAGAAGACTTCTTAACAGTAATGGAGATTGTAGTCAGATTGTCAGAAGATGCAGGTTTGTATAATTACTATGTAATTTTAGTTTTTACCTGCACATTTCTAAAAAAAAATTGTATATAATCAGTAGTAAACTTAAAAAACCTGTTTATTAATCTACCAACTTTAAGCAGTATCTGACCATCAATGGGGTTTTGTCATAAAGAATGGGCATCTTATTTTAAAATGACTAAATTGTTCCCCCCCTCACTTTTTTTTTTGAGAAAATTAGAATGACTAATGGCTATGAATGCCATTTGCCCTGGCAGTTAGGCCTTTTGTATTTCCTGAGTTTTGCCAGACTATTGGTTGCTAAGAAATACCCAATCAAAAGAAGTGCTTTGGATTAGAACAATCCCAGTCATTAGTTTCTCTCACCTATGATCTCTGTGGGCTAATCTTGATTTTTCTTTCTCTTTCTGCTTCTCCATGATTGCTATTCTGGAAGAAAAGCACATCGCTGCACAGCAGACACTATGGCATTGTCTCCCCCACCCCCAGTGCTGTAAGATGAATGAGTAGTGGGTTGCTCACACTGGCAGCTGCTCTGCAGCCCACTTCCCTGGATTCATAATGAATGGCGGGCTGTTTCAGAAAGTTTTGGGGATCATAGGCCTTAGAATTCGAGCATTTTAACTGAAAATAGAGAAATAAGCCTTCCATATAGTTCCCCATATTAGTTTAAAATATTCATATGAATATGACACAAAGCTTTTAAAAAGACCCAAGTGGATGTTTTGAGTCTTTAAATGGATTCTCTTTGTAAATGAATCACCATTTACAGTGCTGCAGCAATTATATATTTGTGTTAACTTTAATGTGGTATATTGGAGCTAGAGCTGCTCTTTTATTTAATGCTTTGCCTTAGAAATAATTGGGATGTGTGGATTATGGGGGAGTGCATTTATGAAAGAATTATTTATAATGTATACATTCTGCCTGGAATTTAAATAAACACAATCCATAGGTCTCACATAGAAGCCATTAGTTGTAATAGCTTTTGGACGCTGGCCCAGCATGCAGACTTCTTGCTCCTTCCTCGATTTATATATGGCTCATTATAATAGAGTTGTCATTCTCTCCTTTTTATGTTTTTATATTGCCATATAGCTTATTAGCTTTTTAAGCCTGTCTGTAGCATAAATACTCTAAATGGGAAATGATTTTTAAACTGCATTTGTCTAATTTCCTTGATGAAGTATTTTAGTAAGAAAAGCTAGAAACTATCAGTATATACATACTATATAAGATGCTTGGCTTATTCTTAATATAAATCTTTCTGTTTTCTCTTGCTGTAGAGCCCACAGTACGGACTGAGCTGTTGGAACAGATTCCTCCAATTGCTACTTTTTTACGAGAAAACAGACCAGATTTTCCAGCGGTGTTTTCTGAATATTTCATACCTGTGGTAGTGAGGGGCCTTATAGATCCAGACAATCAGGTTTGAAAATTGTCACCTTAAGTTCTTTATACCTGTTCAGAATGCATGAGGCTCTGGATTCAATCCTCAGTACTGGAAAAGAAAAAAGAAAAGAAAAGAAAAGGAAAAAAAGAAAAGGATGCCTTTATCAAATTTTCTTCAGTCTTAATTTAGCTGATATTCATAAGTTAGAAAATGCTTTTTACCATTAATTGATTCAGGGATTAAAGGTCTGTTTGGGCGCAGCTCCTCTCTTCATACAGGAAGCTAGGCAGCACTCCTCCTTATAGATGCAAGATTTCTTGTTTTCTTTATTTTTGGGGTGTTTTTTTGAGACAGGGTCTTACTGTGTAGTTCAATCTGGCCTTGACCTCACTGTGTAGCTCAGGCTGACCTGGAACTCACAGCAATCTGCCTGCCTCAGCCTCTTGAGTGCTGGGATTACAGGCATATACCATCATGCCTGGCCTCTTTAATTTTTTGTCATGGAAAATTTCTAACATACATAGCAGTAGAGATATTAAAATGAATGCTCATGTACCCTTATCATTTCTGTGATCATTAACATTTGAACAGTGGTTTTTATCTTACCTAGATGATATCTAGCGCAGATAAAAGCTATTCCTAGAATCTCTGTCACTTTCATTGTAAATACTTTAATATGGTTCTCTAAAAAACAAAGACTTGTTTTTAAAAATGTGATGCTATTATTATAAGAAATACCAGTAGTTACTTAATATCAGCTAATATCTAGTCATTGGTCAGATTGTCTCAGTTTTCTCATAAATGTATTTCCTGCAGATGATCTGTTCAAATTAGAATACAAAGGAAGTCCACAGGTTGAATTTGTTTAATGTATGAATCTCTTAAATCCTTTTGATGAATAAATTGCTCCAGTGTTGACCAGTGGAAGCCCTTCAGGTTGGCTCCAGAATCCTGTTGACAAGACTGAATAGACTTTGATAGTACAGTTTACCCAGAGTTGACCATTTCTCCAAGGGCCCAGGTTCTTTTATAGGGAAAATTATAGAAAATCAGAACATAGGTACTGGGTATGCTCATTGCTATAACAGCAAGATTGCTTCTAGTGACAGAACAGTTTCTTTTCTTAAATAAAATGCCTCATGAATTTATATTGGTATTTGCAACTCAGATTTAAGATTATTTGACTTTTACTTAACTGCCTTGATTTTAAATTGTGGGGTTTTTTTTGCAAAATGATACATCATATAAATATATTATCACATGGTATAAATATTGTTTCTTAATGACATGAACATGTGTGTGTATTCAAAATAAAAATGCTATTGTTATTACTAACAATGTGATAGGATTACTGAATATAGTTTAAGATTTCTTTGGAGTTCTTTGTGTCTTTAGGCCACTACCACTAGAGACACACATTCACATTTATATTACTGTGCTTAAAAGCTTAAAATCATTTGCATTACCCGTCTCTTTGCAGTTAAGTCTCCAGCTTCATACAGTTATATTTATTTGTTTATTATTGTATGTTGTGTGTGTGGGGTTTTTTTTTTTGTTTTGAGAGACGGTCTTTGTTGCTCAGGCTGATGTTGAACTCCTGGGCTCACGCGAGGCTATTTCTCCTGCCTCAGCATTCTGAGTAGCTGGCCTACAGGCACGTGCCACTGTGTTTATTTTCAAAACTGTTCGTTTATTTTGATAATAGCTTTAGGTTTTATGTTTTGATTTATAGTTAAAGTATCTGCTTAATTTCTAGAATAAAATACATTTGGAGGAGTCTGACTTCATTTTGTATTCCTCTTACCATCTCTCTAGGTAGTCATTTCTTTCGGTTCTGGCTTATTCTCCTCTGACCGTTCTCAAACTGTCCTCATGCTCCGTAGCCTTGTCCTTTCCCAGGTGCATGATGCTGCGCCCTTTTGCTGTTCTTCCCTGCTTTCCCCTGTCAGGTGTATCCCAAATGCCAAGCTATCTTGGGAGCTTTGTTTTGCCCTCTGTACCCACAGTGTCATACTCTATGGGGGACAGAGGGCAGTTTATTGAACACTGGTATTATCTCTAGTCCTTTGCTTCTGTAAAATTTCTATAAGGAGTAGCCTCGCAAGATTTCTGTTTGTGTCGGTGTATTTTGAGGATGGCTTCCCCCAAAGGGTAAATGTACTGAATGTTTAATGATATGGCATACTTTCATTATTCTCAAGAAATTCTAAATTTTTAATTTGTATTTCTTTCTTGATCCAAGGGTTTTTTTTTCTTTTTTAAAGGGGCAGATACTTATTTTTAATTGTTAAACAGTGTGACAGGATTAAGTAGTTTTCAAATAAGGAAAAAGTTATCCTATTTCCACTCTGCTAGCATGAGTATTTTGATTATTTTTACATTTTCCTCTTAGGTACTTGCATTTTTCCACACGTTTCTGATCATAATGTTATGCAATGTCTTCCATTCATTCATTTACTCTTGACAGTGTCTGAGCGCCCATTAGGAGCCAAGTGTGTGCTTTGTGCCTGCGGATAAAGAGATGAGCAGCACAGACTTTTTGACCTCCGAGAGCTCATCTCTGGGCCACAGACATTTTTCTCTATTTCTTCATAATCTTCATCTTCTTAATTGTGTTGAATGCTTAGATTTTTTTCACTGTACATAACAGTGAACATTGTAAAGGATACAATTTTGTTCTTCCGTTGAGTTTTTTTTTTCTTTCAGGGGCATCTTTTTTTTTTTTTTTTTTTTTTTGGTACTGAGGATCAAACTCACGACCTTGTGCTTACCAGGCAAGTACGTGAGCCGCAGAGCTAAATCCTGAGACGTTTTGTTTTGTTTTGTTTTGTTTTGTTTGAGACAGGGTCTGTCTGTGTAGTGCAGGCTGGCCTTAAACTTGTTGGTGTAGCCCAGGCTGACCTCAGCCTCACAGCTGTCATCCTGCCTCAGCCTCTGGGAGTGCTGGGATTACAGACATGTGCCACAGGCACATTCCTGAAAATGAGATTATACTGGGTTAGGAGACTGATATTTTGCCTTGATCTTTATCATCTGTCATTGCCTCGTACTCTGTTCTGGAAGGGTAGACCAGAAAGTGTGGTTGGATTCTAGCATCTCATGTGGTGCCTGACACCTGCTTTGTCTTCCTAAAGAGGCACATCAGCAGGCACTGCCTCCACTAGCCTTGCCTGCTTCTCCACTTCAGCCTTCACCCCGATGCCCTCATGCCTGTCACCACCTGGTTCTCTGCCACCTGCTGTGTCTGAGCTCCTAGAGCAGGCCTTCTCCTCTACTGCCTGCCTTTCTTTCTCTGTCTGTTACCCTGGCCTTGCAGCTCCTGGAGGCCCCTGGTTCTCAAACTCATCATTTACCTTCTTTTACGTCCTGCTTTTCCTTGGCTGATCTCCTTTCCCATTCTCCCGGGGCCGTCCCCACCATCACCTCTGTAGTTTTGCCCTTTTGACAAACTGACTCTACCTGCTGCCTGCCACTCCCCATCCAGTCATCTGTTTTTGGTAGCTGAGCTTGGTAGAGCAGAGTCCCATTGTGCACTGATTGGTGCCATTGCAAATGTCTAGGTTCTAGTCGCAGTTGGACTCGCAGCGGTGCTTGACTGTTCTTTTCTTTGTTCCTCGTCAGCTTCTTTTCGCATTATCCTTGGCAGCTCACCCTCTTAGACCTCTGCCACTTTCATCAGGCCCTCTCACCTCGCCGTGCCTTGCACCAAGCAGGTGACCTTGTCTTTTACATCATGAAAACAGAGGCCTTCAGTCTTCATCCCTGTTGCAGTGAATGCAGCTGCCATCTGCTTTGTTCAGTTCCCTTGAGCTGCAGCCTGGGAATCATCAAAATCTTTCCCTCTCACTTCCTATATCCAGTGAGATCCAAGCTGTGGCTCCTTTGTTTCTGTGATAAGTACATAACCTTGAGGACATCGCCTCCTCTCCAGTCCTGCTATCTTTAAACCCAGAAGACTTAGCTGTCCTCAGACCTGTCAGTGTCTGAGGCACAGCTCATTTTCCTTCCTGGGCTGCCTGTCACTGTCCAGCCCTCTGCCCTGCTGGGATCTGCTCGTTTCAACCTGCCTGCTCCCCAGTGGCCCCTTCTCTTCTCTCCTGTCAGTTTCACCTCACATTAGTGGGTGTCAGCCTTTGGAGATGTCTGCAGTGGGGGCTCCTGACGGTGTGCAGCAGTCCCCAGTGAGTTAGGACTCTGGCTTGTGGAGACTTGGATTATTCTGATGTGGTGGTAGGTTTGCTCTCAGGCTAGCCTGTTCATTAGCAGGTATTTGTCGTGGCTGCTGAACATCTGTCACTCAGATGAGGAGACCAGTCGCAACACTAGGGATGATACCCATATTCTTGTGAGGACTGCTGCCACCATTCAAAGCCACAGTGTTCTTGAGTCGTCTCTGGGGATGCATATTTTCCTCCAGAACTGGTGTGAACAGTGTCCTTTACTCTTTCTGCCACCCTGGGAAGTATGGTGAATGATATTTATTAATTCATCTCTCAGAGGTGCAGAAATGGTGCAGAGTGCTGGAAGTGTGGGTGTTGGGTAGTGGCTGACTGGAAAAGGACCCTGATGGATATCGGTGCTGGTTTCTGAGGTTTATCTGTTGTCTGTTTTGGAATCATGAAGGCTTTTCTGCATACTGGAAGCATAAACTTCCCTTTCATTCTCGAATTTGAGCACCTGACTAAAGGATCAGATCTTATTTTCTTGACCTCTGTGATTTAGTAGAGGGCCTGTTGTCTGGTGGCATCTTGGTAACATTCGTGGTCTGGATCAACAGTAAACTCTCCCTTTCATCCAGTGACCATACTTCCTCAGCAGTCTGAGCTTCTGCTCTCTGGCTCAGTCAAGTGCCATCTCAGATTGAACGTCTTCATTTTTACCCTCTTGTCCTGTCTTCCTGGCTCATGTCTTGCTTGTTTTACGCCTATCCCATTGCCCTGTCTCCCTCCATTATGATCTTGTCCCCATCTCCCTCTTCTCTGTTTCCAGGCCTCAGTCCAGGATGCTGTATTTCCTCTGTTCCTTCCATTCCCTGCCAAGCTTCTGGAAGCAGCTATGCTGCAGCCTTCGCCAAGGCCTCTGCCTGGTGCTCCACTGTCAGCGCCCAGAGGCCACATGTGAGGTGTCTGGCGTGGACTTGACTGTGCTGCTTCCTGGAAAATCCTGTGCTTTTGATTTTTAGAAAATTAGTTTCAATTTTTAAAATATCTTGACATATTTAACCATAAAAGAGAAGACTGTGTAATGAGCACTAATATACATACTGCTTATATTCAACTAATGTTCACATTTTGCAGTTTTTCTTGATACCTTTTGTTTTTGATTTGGAGATCACAGCTGTGGTTGCAAGTGCTCTGCATCCTTCTCCTTCCATAGGAAACCGCCATCCTTTACCTCTGGGATTTCATAGTCACCCTGCTTGTGGCAGTGACCTTGAGGAAGATCTTATCTCATTTTGGGTGCTTTAACACCTTCAATACATGGTGTTGGATTGTGCCTTCCATCAGCCAATTGCTGTATTCTTCTCTGTTTTAGATCCATAAACATTGATCTGGATAGCTCTGGTCATTCATTTTAAGTGTTTTATGGCAGTGTATTTATGTTTTCCCCACTATTTATCTATACAGTGACTTCTCTCTTTTTTTCTTTGCTTGGTGCATTCATTCCATTTGTCACTGTTAACAACTTTTGAGTTCTTGAAGGAAGTTACTGGGTGCCTATCTGGCATGTGACATTGTTCCACCCTGGGAGGAACAATGGGAGGAAGAGGTAACTGAACAGCCCTGCAATCCTCCTGGGACCTTGTGCTGAAGTCCTGGAAACACTCTCTCCCTTAGCTTCTGGTGAGAATGGCTTTAATGACAATAATAGCCAGCATTCATTTTGGCATTCTGTGTCCCAAGCCCTGTTCTTAGTCCTTTGTCCCTGTTAAATCCTTTTATTCCCACAGCAACCCTGTGACATCAGTGGGATTGTCTTTCAGCATTTTCTCTTTGTCTTCTCTCTCATCAAGACATTTGTGATGGCATTTGGGCCCCACCCAACTCAACTTGGATGACCTCAGAATCCTTCATTTAATCACATCAGCAAAGACCCTTTTCCAAGACAAGGTCACTGGGTCACTTTTCTGTCTCTCTGACAAAACACCTGAGATAGTCTTTTAAGGAGGAAAGGTTTATTTTGGCTCATGGTTTCAGAAGTTTTAGTCCATGGTTGGTTGGCATTGATGATTTGGGGCCTGTAGTGAGGCAGGACATTTATGATGGATCCTGTGGTACAACAAAATTGTGAATCTTGTAGCAGTCAGCAAAAAGAGACCGAGACCAGTGTCCCTGGATTCCCTTCTAGGACACATCCCCAGTGATATAACTCCTTTCCGTTAGGTCTTACCGCTACTTCCTAGTCATGCTGCAGGCTAGAGCCAGGCCTTCCACACACAGGCCTTTGGGGATTCCAAGATCCAGACTGTAACAATCCTGCCCGTAGATCCCGGGGATTTGACTGAACTCTCTTCTGGGGAGTCGTTACTATTCTTGGCAAGTTCCTATCTTTTTGACAGCCGACTTTAGACCCACTATTCAGGGCCTCCTCTTCCCTCCTTGGCATGACCCTGTGTTTATCCCGTTCCCTCTGTCCGTGCGACAAGGCAGTGGTGGGTTTGTCTCTCTTTTCGATCTTCTCGTGGTCTTAAGATCTTGACATGCCAGACCCTCAGCCAGGGTTTGACACCTCGGAGTCCTTGTGGAGGTCTACTCTCCTCTAGTTGCAGCCCCATGCTGTCTCCTGTGCTAGGCATCACCTTTCCTCGTCTGGCAGCCAGCCTGAGCCCCGTCCTTCCCACCAGGACTGTCGCAGTTACTGCCTTACTGACCTTTCTGCATTTAGTCTTTCACCGCGTGGCCTCCAGTTCTGTCAGAACACTGCTGTCAGAATGATCTTCTTGAAACACTGTTTTCCTCCGTCTCTGCTTAGAAGTGTCAATGTCACATTGTGTCTGTGGCAGCAGTGTCACAGGCTTGCCTTCTCGTAACCCGCTATCAACTAATCACCTGTGACTCTGTCTTTATACTTTGGGGCCTGTTGCTCTTTTTTCCCTTCTCATCATAGTGATAGATTGTATAGATTATCATTTTTTTCTACACATGGGAATTATATATGCTTGCCTTTCCCTAAAAACAGCTTTGTTGGGTGTCTCTTGAGTTCTAGTGCTTGCTTACTCCATGCCAACAGCAAAGGACAAGAGTTCCTCTGGCCTCGTCTTCTGTTAGCTAGGCAGTCTTCTTTAGGCCCCTTTCCTGCACTAGATACAATTCATGCCTCAGGCGTGCAGGCCAGGGTTTACAAGGAGCAGGGCGAGGGTGCTGTGTTTTCCAGTCCTGCCCTGTGGAGGAAAGAAGGCTCTTTGTTATGTCATCCATTTGTTCTGCAAATCCTAACAGGAAGAAAAACTTTGTCCTTCCTGCTACCAGATCCTAAGGGTGTGCTGAAGGACAAAAGGACAAATAGACATGGTACCTGCCCTCTGAGTTCATCCTCTGCACTGGGCAAGACAGGTGGCAATTATGAATCACACAGAAAGAAGTGTGTGTGTGTGTGTGTGTGTATTTGTATGTATATGCAGAGAAGTCTGGAATAAGAGCTATGGAGAACAAGTGCAGGGCACTCTTCTGAGTATAAATTGAGAGCATGGCTTGAATGGGTTTTGGAGTGATAGGGGCTTCAGGCTGAGAGTAGAGCAATGAGAGCATTAGTTAGGCCTCAGGACCTCAGGAAGAGGAAGCTGAAGTGCTGCAGGGAGACCAACTGGCTGGCACCTAGCTTCAGGGAAGGACAGAGGGTTGGCTTAGGAGTTCAGTCTTGATCCTGAGAGCACTTCTCATTTTGTGTTTCACTTTTTGTCTTTTCTCCCCTCCTTTAGATTCGAAAATCCAGTCAGGAAGTACTCTTGATCCTTCTGGATCAGGATCTAATTTTCCAAAATGATATTGAACACAGAGTATGTCCGGTCCTGCTGGAGCTGTCCGCCCCGGAGAGTGATGATGAGTACAGGGCAGAAGCCGTGAGTGTAAGTCTGCTTGGGGAGTGACTGTCAGACCCATCGGGACTGTTCTAGCTGTTGGCTTATGCATGGTATGAAGTATCACATGCATTCAGTTTGGGCCAGAGACTTGACCGAGGGTCAGAGAAAGCTAACGGACCGTGTTTTGGGAGCGCTGGTTGTTTTAAGAAGGTGAGGCTCAGGAAATCACAGTAATGTGGGCACAGCCGAGGCAGCTAGCATGGGCTTTGCTGGCACAATGCCAAAGCTGACAGGAAAGTCCTGGAGCCTGCTTGTTCTCAAAGTAAGGAACCTAGTACAGTATGTCTACCTAGTACAGTATGTACAGTATCATTTTAGGACAATTAAAAAAATTGAATAGACACATGTGTCTGTTTTATAAATTAGAAGAGTAAAGTAGTTTTGTAAATTAGTAAGAAAAGTCACTGGGAAGAGTGCAGATAATGGCAAGGTGTTTATAGACATCTGAGAAAAGTTTAGAGCAGTGATGGTGAACTGTTTAGAGCCTTCAGGGCTCTGTGTGCCCGCTGTGGCACGCGTGCTGCTAGGTTCACCACCACTGGTGTAGTGTTTGTGTTCTTATCAATTAAAGATACTGCAGGAAGGGAATACTATAGCTAGCTAAATGTCTTCTATTTTTATTGGTACTTTCTTTGTTTTTGAGACAGGGTCTCACTGTGTAGTGCAGGCTGGCCTTGAACTCACTATGCAGGTGAGACTGGCCTTGAACTTGCGGCAATCCTCCTGCCTCAGCCTCCCTATTGGGATTTAGGCCTGCACTACCATGCCTGGCTGTACATTTAGAGCTAACAGTATGGTATCCTTGGATGTGTGAGATTCTATTCTCACTATTGCATGAGTGTGCAATCAGGACTTCCTATTCTTCCTGGGCAGACTAGTGGCCAATGAGCCAGTGCTGGCTTTTACCGCCCTTGGGCCAAATGCCTGGTATGTCTTTGTGTTTTTTTCCCTCTGTGGCTGGATAGGAGGTCATTGTGCGCCTCTTGTTCTTAACTTCTTGAAATGACCCTGTCTGTCTGCATCATGGAAATGTGTTGCTCTAGGATTATTCCAGTGTTTTAGGAAGAATTTGTACATAAGGATTTTAAAAACCATAAGCTTTGATTTTGAGTACAGTAAAAGACAGAAGATAGTTGTTTTCTTGTTTAGAAAAGAATGATGTTAGAGAAAGGAATTATTTTCTGTTCCTAAGTACAAGAACATTATGTGTCATGGAGCTAAAATATTGTATTGCAGCATCAGAACATTTGACAATTATTCTTTATTTATGTAAAAGTTTTCTTCAGCTATGCGTTAAAGGTCTGGCTTTTTAAACTAATTTAATTTTTTGCATATTCCGTAGGTTTATAAGATGAATCAGGCTGAAGAATAATTGATTATTAAAATTCAAATTCTCCAGGGTTCTTTTATAAATTTCAAGTTTCTCTACAAGAAATTAAATTTATTTTGCAAAATGAACCTGGATAATAGCATTTGGCTGGGATATTTGGGAGTTGAGTAGTGAACTTTGCCAACTAGATCATCTTTTTCATTTGGAAGTTAGTTAGGTGAGTTTCCAAGGTTATAACTGATAACCAAATATCTTATCCCTAAAGACTAATAATACATGACAAATAATGCTAAAGGTATTTTTGCATGATTTTTGTTTGTTTTATTTCCAAATGCTTCATTCTTGTCAGCAATATGTTTCTTTTTTGGTAGAAATATTTGGAAAATATAACAAGCCTTCCAGAAGCTTATCTCCACAAATCACTTGCAGAACAAATTAATTCACATAAATTTTGTTTTTTATTCAAAGTAAGTTGCTGGTGTTATGGTTTGATGTATACACTTTCAGATGAGGTTGCAAGAATGGAAGTGGCCTTGAACCCCCACAGTCCACCCCAGGCCAAGTATGCCACTTTGTTCTCCCAAGTTTCTGAAGGGCTTCTCTTTCTCTTCCTCTGGACCCCTGATGGGAGCAAGATGTGAGGCGTTTTGTCTAGCCTATGTGCATTTTGGTCCATTTCTCTTCTCCAGAGCTTAGAGGCCAAGAGTGTCAGAGAAGACACAGCCCTTAGGGCCCAGGGAACTACAGAGCCCAGACAGACTGACATCTTTTCAGGGGGAAAATGACCATGTGGCTAGCATGTGGGTTCCACTCTTCAAGGACCACAGTGTGTTTTGTAGGGCTTTCTGGTAAAGCAGTGCTCCCATTCAGTTGGTCTGTGAGTGATGCCCCGTAGAAGCAGTGTGTGTTTGTCTGCTGGTGATTTGGGGAGCTGTCAGCTTAAGGATTGATGGAAGTAGAAAGCGACAGATTGAGCTAGGCTAATGTCCTCTGGATCTAGGCCTGGTAGTGCTGGGATTGCAGGCATGTGCCACCATGCCTGGCGAAGGCTGTCTTTGAAGCTGTATGGGATGAAGGTGCTGAATATACACAAACACACTCACTATTCTACTCCGGAGCGATGGCTTCTTTTTTCCGAAGATTCTGCATGTCATATGGACAGAATGTATGTCTTCACTAGGCTTTTCATTCTTGTTGTCAGTTGATTGTGATGCTAGAAAGTTGGATGCATATGTTATTGGGATAGTCAGATATGCTTGGGTTCTCATATGCTTATGCATTTTCCTGGGTTCTCATATGCTTATGCATTTTCCTTTATGAAATCTTTCTGGATACTCCAAGCCATGTTCATGACTCTCCTTTATGAAGTCATCAGGGTTGGGGCATATTTCTCTTCTGTCACTTAGCAATTGAGTTGTGAAGTTGTTGACTTCTCCCCTGAGGCAGTGAGCTCTTTAAATGTGGGGGCATGGCATCTTTGCATCATCAGCACCCAGCACAGTGCCAGGCCCAGAGTCAGTACTGAATAAATGTTAGTTGTTGGATGAATGGATTGGTAAAAACTGCAGGAGCTGTATCTTGTAATTATATCTAGACAGGATAAACAGGCCACTGGAGACCAATTATAATTCCTCTTGCTTGCAGGGAGGCCATTAGCATTCTGAGATTATAACTAATTGTCAGAAGCCTATTTTTCTCTCTCAACACGTTTTCACATTAAGGCTTCCTCATTTTTTGTCGTCATTCCTGTTTTTAAGCTCATTTTTATTTGTGCATTTATTTAAAAAGAATGCTGTGGTTATGTGCTATGAAGAATACTTGGCTCCAAGCAACTAAGTGAAGATCGTCCTTCTATACAAGTGGTTCCCAGGGCCACAGGAATATAATTTCTTGTCACTTTGTGTACTGACTTAATGATTCTGGATTTGTTTTATACTGTGTAATAATAAGGTCATGTGGGTACAGCAGAAGGGGAGGAGTGGATAGAGATACTGGGAACTCTTTAGTTGCCTGTTACCCTGGATACAGAAGCTGCAAGCCTTCATTTATTGTGACTGTCACTTTGTACAACTCTGCTAAGCATCACATCAAAAATACGCATTTCTTGAGTTTGACGACACAGCCTTTTCTTTATTTATGTTATGAGGCTGGTTTCCTCTCTTCCACCCCACCCTGATCAGTGTTTTTCTCTGCTTATCTGCTTGTGTGCAAATTCCAAATAGAACGATGTGTAGATCACCTACTTTTTACTGTAGAGTGGCAGTGCTATGTACGTACTGAGAATGAGACTTCAGAGGAAATCCCCTCTCACTTTCTTTTTCTCTCCTTTTTCTAATTTTTTGGGAGAGTGGGAGCGTTCTTTTGGATATTTTGGGGGTAACTTCATTTTGTTTTAATTTCAACTTTCAGAAAAGTTGTAGGAATAATAATAGAAACTCTGGAATATACTTTATCTAGCCTCTCTAGTACTGCATATTTAGTTTCCTTTGTGATCCTGTTTTCCTTTTCTGCCTCTGAAAATGAGAGAGACTTTTTCCATTGAATCTTATGAGAGTAAGTTGGATACCTTGTGTCTCTTCCCATCTAAATACTTGAGTGTTTGTAACCCGAAAACAAGGAAATTCTCTTGTACACAACCATAGCACAAACGATCAAAATTAGGAAGTTTAACGTGGATACAATGCTAATGTCTCTAATCCATGGTTGATATTCAGATGTTACCACTTGTCAGGAAACAGGGTCAGGTCCCTCATGTCATTGAGTTGTCATATCTCCTTGATGTCCACTAACCTAGAATAGTTCTTGAGTCTGTAATTTTGTTGTAGTAACAGGTTGAGAAGTTATATCCCAGCTCTTATGTAGAATGTTTCCTGTTTGGTTTTGGTTGCTGTTTCTTCATGATAGGAATCTGATTCTTCCCACGAGGAATATCACGGGAATATTGTATTCTCTGTGTGTCAAGGCAGAAGGCACAGGACTTTTTATATTGGTAATGTTAATTTTCATAACTTGATAAAGATGATATCTGCCACATTCTCCAGTATGCTTGTTTATTCCATCTGAAAGTGTTAAGGAAAGGTACTTGGAATTATGTGAGTGTATTTTTCCCATTAAACCTTCACCCTTAAGTAACAGTGCCTATTGATGGTTCCGAGTTGGCATTCTACTGGGAACAACGCTCCCATCTCCATTGTTGGCTCACAGTTTGGAAGATTTACAAGCCTATGTTCAGGAGAACTATGGTAGGCAGTTTTTATTTCCTACTGTAGATTTGTCAGATTTTAGAATCACCATTATTCTGGCCTCAAAAAATAACTTGCGAAATATTCTTTCCCAATCTACTTTTTGAAAGATTTTGTTTAATATAGGAGTTATTTTTCTCATTAAATATTTAATTCACAGTAAAAGCTCTGATTCAAGTGAGATGGTTTTTTGATAACATTCAATTTGAATGTAGGGCTTCATTTTTGTTCTCTCATCTGTGTTTCTGAGTAAGTTGGATATTTTAGAGAATTTATTAATTTCATCTAAATTGTTAAATTTATTGAGTGAGAGTTGTTCATAGTAGCTCTTTATTATCCTCTTAAATCCTGTAAGATCTGTAGTGTTAGCACCTTCATTTGTGAGATTAGTAATTGGTGTTTTCTCTATTTTTCTAGTTTTTGAACAGTCTTGGTAAGGATTTGTCAATTATATTAGTATTTTCAAGCCAATTTTTGGCTTTTATTGATTTTCTTTTTTGGTTTTAAGGATTGAAATTTTTTTTAAGTTTATTAGTGCATGTGTGTGGTACATAATGTTTATATTCCTTGCGGGAGGTTGACACACGTATATAACATATCTTAATTCCTTTTTTCATCCTTTTTCCCTTTCCTACCTTCCCACTCCACCCTCTCCTCTTCCTCCATCTCTTGGTCACTTTCACCTTTGGGAATGATCTGTCTCCCTGCTTCCTATTATCTCTTATTTTGCTCTGTATTTTTACTCTGAGTTTCTTGTATAAGAGAAACCATGTGATATTTAAGCTTGTGTGTCTGATTTATTTCATTTCACTAAATTATCATCTCAAGGTACATTAATCTTCCTCCAGATGACTTGAGTCCTTCTTTATGGCAGAATAGAATGCCACTGTGCATCAGTACCACATTTTCTTTATCCATTCATCTATTGATGGACATATAGGCTGCTTTCAAGGTTTAGCTCTTATGAATTGTGCTGCCATCAATGTGGGTATATGTGTGTCACTGTAATAGGATTTCTTTAAGTCTTTCAGAAAGATACCTAAAAGGTGAGTGGTTGGGTCAAATGAAATGTCTAGTTTTAGTCTTTTAAGGAATCTCTATAGTGATTCCCATAGTAGTTATACCAGTTTACATTCCTACCAGCTATGTAGAAGAGAATTCCTTTTACCCTGCAGCCTTTCCAGCATTTGTTACTTGATTTCTTGATGGTGCCCATTTTTTTTTTAGAGAAACAAGGAATCTCAGTGTTGTTTTAGTTTGCATTTATCTAATGACTAGTGATGTTGAGCATTTCTTCATATATTTATGGACTATTTATACTTCATCTGTGAAGTGTCTATTCATTTTGCTTCCCCATTCTTTTGATTGGGCCTTTTATTTGGGGACACTAATTTTTTTGCATTCTTTGTATATTCTGATGGTGAGTCCTCTGAGAATCACTGGCAAAAAAATTTTTTGGCACGTTTTATAGGTTGTTTTTTCTCTTGTTGGTTGTTGCTGGTTTTTTTTTTCTATATGGAAGCTTTTCAATTTAATATCATCTCATTTGTTGATTCTTGGAACTATTTCCTATGCAATTAGGATTTTGGTTCAGAAATTCCTTGCTTATGCCTATGACTTCAAGTGTTTTACCTGTCTTGTCTTACAGCAGGGTAAGTGTTTCTGGTGTAACATTTAGTTCTTTGATCCATTTTGATTTTAGTTTAGTATATAGTGAGAGAGATGGGTCTAGATTCAATCTTCTGCATGTGGATAGCCAGTTCTCCCAGCACCATTTATTAAAGAGCTGTCTTTCTTCCAGTGTTATGTTTTGGTCCCCTTGTCAAACATCAAATAGCTGAATGTGTCTGGAGTTGTTTTTATATCCTCTGTTCTGTTTCATTGATCCTCAAGTTTGTTTTTGTGCCAGTACCAAGGTTTTTTATTTTTTTTAAAGTGTCACAGTAGCTTTGTAATATAACTTGAAGTCTGAGATTGTGATATCTCCTGCTTTGCTCTTGTTGCCCTGAATTGCTTTTGCTATTCTCAGTCCCTTCTGGTTCCTTACGAATTTTCAGTTTGTTTTCTCCAGTTCTGTGATGAATGCTGTTTAGATATTGATTGGGATTATGTTAAATCTATATATCAATTTTGGAAATATGGCCATCCAGGAACAGGAATTGTCTATTTTCTGATATTCTCTTCAATTTCTTTTTTCAGAGTACTATAGTTTTCATTATAGAGGTCTTTCACTTCCTTAGGTTAATTCCTTAGTATTTAATTTTTCCTTGTGCTATTGTGAATAACTTTTTTTTCTTAATTTCATTTCTAGTGAGTTGACTATTAGTGTACAGGAACACTATTGATTTTTGTGTGTTGATTTTGTATCTTGCTACATTACTGATTTTGGTTATTCTAAGAATCTTTTGGCAGAATTTAGTAGGTTTTTTCTATGCAGAGGATCATCTGCAAATAATGGTAATTTGACTTCTTCCTTTCCAATGCACAAGCCTTTTATTTTTCTTACCTAATTGGCCTTGCTAATCTTTTACCTACTGTGTTGAACAGGAATGGTGATCTTGCTTGTTTTCTTTGTCTTAGATTTCTGCTTTTCTTTCCCCCTGTCTTTTACTTCTTGAGCTCAATTTTCTTGCATTTTTATAGCTTCATAAAGGAGGAAA
Source organism: Dolichotis patagonum (assembly GCA_004027295.1). Lineage (NCBI taxonomy): Eukaryota > Metazoa > Chordata > Mammalia > Rodentia > Caviidae > Dolichotis > Dolichotis patagonum. Next base: position 64,570 of record PVJX010003880.1, read on the forward strand.
AAATTTTAAGCCTGCATTTTTATTTTAAGTATGTAAAGGTACATGTTTGATGTTTATGTTTTTGTGATATATTGACCCTTTTATTATTAAGCAGTTTTTCTGATAGTAATACATGTGTTTGTCTACTGTGATATTAATATCACAAGTCCAGCATTCTTAGGCTTATGACTGTTGATTATATTTGCTTATATTCTTTTATTCTCATCCTATATGTATTTATATGTAGAATGTTTCTGCTTTCATTAGAATATGGTTAGGTCTTGCTTTTGTATCTAGTCTGATAGTTTCTGCCTTTTAATTGGAATGTTCAGATCATTTATCTTTATGTGATTACTACCATGTTTGGATTTATTTCTGTCATTTTGCTATTTATTTTCTATTTTTCTCACAGTTTTTGTTTCTTTGTTAATTTTTTCCTTCTTTCTCTTGGGTAAATTGAGTATTTTTTAAGAGTGTGTCTTAATTTCTGTCTTAAGGATTTTAAAAAAACTATAGCAGTTTAGTGTAGTGGCTCATGACAATAGTCTCAGCACTCTGGGAGCTAAGTGAGAGGATTCCAAATTTAAGCCCAATTTGGGCTTCTTAGTGACTTAAGGAGACTCTGTTTCAAAATAAGGAAGAAAATGGCCTGGAGATGTAGTGTGAAGGCACTGGATTCAACCCCCAGTACTGGAGCAGGGTGAAAACTGTCACAACTCAGTGTCATTTCGTTCACTTTTATCCTTTTTGTTGTTGTTTTCATATTTTGTCTGTGTGTCATGGAAATTAGTTGTTCCTCATATTATACTCATCTTGTCAGTGATATATGTGATTTGAAGGCTTTGGTCTTTCAGATGACTCTGCTTTTCTTTTCATTTACAGATTATCTGTAAAATGGCTTCAGTGGTGAGTAAGAGCACAGTCGAAAGCCTGCTCCTCCCTCGGTTCTGTGAACTGTGTGGTGATGGGAAGCTCTTTCAAGTTCGGAAGGTGGGAACATAAGAGTTTCAAGTGTTAGTTTCAGAATATTCATTAAAATATTCGAAATCAGTTCCTCTAAGGTTCTTGTCCAGTTCTTCAGTAGCCACCATGGAGGAAAATGTGGCCAGCACAAACTGTGTAAGGAAAATATTTGAGCAGTGTTCTAGTTTTTATTGCAATTAGGAAATACTTAGAGACCTGAACATAAGAATCTTTGTGAGTAAGTCAATTGCTCTTGGGTTCAAGGTGAGAGGGAGGGGATCTTGCTGGCTGTTGGTTAGGTCTTTGATTTTTGGGCATGATCAGAACTCTCTTACCTTTACTGCACCTTCCACCCCAGCCCCAGCTTCCCTGTTAGTTGCTTGCCACTTCGTTGTCAGATTCTTCATTTGGAGACTGTTGCTGTCTTTCCCTAAATGGCCTCGGCCTCCACCTTGCTGCCTGTAGGCTTTGCTCCTTTGGCCTCTCTGTATAGTTCCTACCAAGATGGTGGTCTCCTTACTAGGCAGAGACTGTAACAGGTCTCTTTCTTCTCTGTTGCTCATCAAGTGCATTATGTATCAAGATCAATTAAGAGCCAGAAAAATGCTAGAATTGGGTACCTTGTAAATGTTGTGTTTTGGATGCAGCGGAGGCACCTCGCGCAGTGCTGTGTGGTGCTGTGTGGGTGCCTGGCTTGGTGAGGGCTTGTTAGCTGCCCCATTAAACGGGTAATTGCTCTCCAGGTCCCTGCTCGTTAGTTTTTACAATTTGTTAAGACAAAAAGGAAAGATGTGAATAATGGGTATGTCTTTTGCATTCTTAAGGTGTGTGCTGCAAATTTTGGTGATGTTTGTCATGCTGTTGGACAAGAAGCTACAGAGAAGTTTTTGGTATGTGAAATTTTTTCAGTCCTAATTGCTGATTCACTTCTTAGTGCACTTTCTGAATCCATTGTAAGGTTTTATGCTTAAGCCTCTTTTATTTGGAACAGCAGCTCAGTTTTACATTCATCAATATCAGATTTCTCAACAGTTAGCCTTTTTCCTAAGCACTAGGCAGCTCTTGTGAGGAAAGAGGTGGAAGCAGCCTCGGGCCTCTTGCCTCCTTACATTCACCGTCCCGTTTCTTCTCACTGTCTAAGCCACTCTGTCCCTCTGCACTGCTCATTCTAGTACACTCACTTTGCCCATGGACCTCAAAACCATTGAGATTTTTTTTCTTGGTTGGTAGATCACTGGCCTTTTGTGTCTCTTTACAAATAAATACCCTTTCTGCCTTGTTGCCTGTCACTTTGCTCAGTTCTGTACACTGTCCTGGCCTGTGTGGGTTTCACCTCTGGTCAGGCATCTGGGTTCTGGGGATGCTCGGTGAAGTGGGGAGAACCCAGTCATCTGTGTATTTGATAAATTCTCATCTGATTCTGATGCACAGCATAGTAGGAAACTACTTTACCAGCCAGCCACGGGCTATCAGCTTCTTTGAAGTTTCCTACTATTGTACCCACTAGGCCTCTGCTTATTACTAGCCCTGACTCCTCTCTTCCTGCCTGCTGGGACCCAGCTTCAGTCCACCTGGTCCAGATTACCCTCCTCACTGTGCTGTAGGGTTCCCCTTTCCCCTCCTCACGCCCTCGCTGTTGTTCAGAGTACCCCAGGGGAGTTTTGTGCTTGGGGATCTTGAGGGTGGGGCCTCATTGTATTCATCTTTGTTTCCGGGTGCTCACCTGGTGCCTGACACTTAGAGGACTGCTGAATGCTCAGAAACCATTTGCTACTGTTACTCCATGGAACATACTACCAGTGTAGTTGGAATTTAACCCCAAAGAGCATAAACTTTAAATTATTTTTAAAATGAAGTTCAGATTTCATTTTTTTACTGGACGTATAGGCCATGTCAACATAGTTTTAACCCAAGAATAGCTTTTAATGATCTTCTGCTTTGAGGAGAGTGTTATCTTCTACTTATGTAACTGAATAAACAATAGCAGTGACCAACATAATAATCATTGTATAGGTGGATATTTCTATGACCATGTTGTATTCCCATTTGGGAAACATTTTAGGCTATTTTACATTAGGATGTTAAAATCAAGGCCTTTTAAAGGATAAATTTTAAGGGAAAATAGTGGTACATGCCTGTAATACTAGCATTTGGGAGACTGCAGCAAGAGGATTGCTGTGAGTTCAAGGCCAACCTGAACTACATAGTAAGACCCTATCTCAAAAAGCCAAACAAATTGCTTCTTGGCCTTTTGGGTAAGATCAAGTGTAAAAAGCCAAACAAAACAAAACAAAATGAAAAACAACCCAAGATTATATTTAACTCTTATGAATTGAAGGACGCTAGTAACATGTTCAGTGGAGAATTCAGAGCACCTTGTATTTCTAGTTAAATCAAGGAGTATGAAAGGGAGCTTACAAAAAGATTCAAAACTGGCCAGTACCTAGAGTGATAACTGCATTCTATGGGAACAGTTCACATTTCTGCAGGCAGGAATTATGTGTATTACTAAAACTTTGCAACTCTATAAAGTCATGTCATGCCTAGTCAAAGGCAGTAATAGTTGAGAAAGCTAATTGGGATCTCCACTAAGTTTTAGTCTTTTACAGTCTTTATGTACCTTTCATGTGAGGAGTATGTCGTTCTATTTTTTTGGAGTTTTCTCTATTTTATTAAATTTAGCCAAGTCACAACTAAAATTAGTAGATGAAGAAGTGTTACTTCTACTTATCACCCTTTCTGTCTGTCTCAAACAATTCCTTTTAGAGCACTCTGTATTTCCCTTTGTTCTTATTTTCTGGATTTGTCTATACTACATTAAGAGAGGTTCTCCGCATCTTACAGTGATCAGATTTGAGTAACTTTTTTTTTCTTGCTAGCTCCTCAGATTCTTTGAGCTCTGCTCAGATAACGTGTGGGGTATGCGCAAAGCCTGTGCGGAGTGCTTCATGGCTGTGTCCTACAACACCTCCCCTGAAGTCCGCAGAAACCAGCTCTCGCCTCTCTTCATCAGGCTCCTCAGCGACCCCTGTCGATGGGTAAGTGCTGGGAGCACTGTCACCACACTGGGCACTGTCCACCTGTCCAGCTGTGTCCAACTTCTGGGCCTTGCTTCAGTTGCTGGACTTGTATTTTGCTCTTTCAGTTACTAATTGGCATAATTAGATTTAGATCTTCTGAGATCTAATTCTAGGGTAACTAAAATCTCCAAGATGTAGAGGTAAACACTGAGGAAGAATATTGAGGTGAGTACCTAACATTAGAAGCAGATGACTGTCACAGATCGGAACTGGGGAGGAGAGCACTGTGACTGAGTGGTTAGCCTTTTGTTACTACCATAAACCTGCCTGTGACGTTTTATAAGTATTATTTATTGTGAAATTAATATTCTAAATGAATAGAAAGTACATAATGGGTGCCAAATTTCTGTTTATTTTCTGTTGAAAAATAGTTTCTTTAGGAATTTAGGGGCTGGTCTGGGAAGGAGTAAGTTTGTACAGGCCCAACTTGGTGGGTGTCTGGGATCAGCTGTCTGTCTCAGCCTGGGGTCTGCCTGGCCTCTGTAACCTTGTTCTTTCTCTCTGGTTTCAGGTGCGCCAGGCTGCCTTCCAGTCCCTTGGCCCCTTCATTTCCACCTTTGCAAATCCCTCCAGGGCTGGCCTGTACATCCGAGAGGACGGCACCCTGAGCATGCGGCCACCAAGCCAGGATCTAGAGGCCAACTCTGCCTCTGGCTCCCCTAGTCCGTGTGCTTGTGGTAACACCTCCCCCACCAGGTATGCTCCCAGCAAGATCATCACCAGAACTCCTGCTCTAACTCAAGCATCCACCTAGAATTCTAGCAATTACTTTGTCTGGAGTTTTAGTAATAGTGACCTTCTGGGCAGGATGGAATATTAGAGCCTTAATTATGTAAAGAAGCAAAAAGTAATTGCAATAATGATTTTGAAACCTGACTACTGGGTTATAAATAATGAAGCTACTGTGTTTCCTAAATTTAGATAAAATATTCATTGAGAGTAGTGATTAAATAACCTATAAAGAAATTTTCTCTTACTTTTTGATTAATGAAGTTCTTTAGATAATTTACATAGGGAAAAATGTGAATTCTCCCAAAGTCCTGTGCTCTTTGTGAAATAGTATGTTCTGTGCACATAAAGGTGACATTCCTAGCCACCATTAATAAACCCCATGGTGTTTTATATGGCCATTAATCTCGGGTTTTTCATATCGTTCTTCTAAGGATGATGTACCCACCATACAACTTGAGGTAGTTTATAAATGTGTCTCCATTGTTAGTGTTAGGCAGGAGTGTTAGAGTAGGCAGTTCATACCTCAGATAGTATAGGTCCTCCTGAGATTGCTTTGGCCTTGCCTTTGTCCTTCTCCATCAGAATTCACTGAACTCCTGCTAAATGTCAGGCCCAGGTGCCACATATGTCATTGAGAAGTACTCCAATATGTTCAAAAAGTATAGTGACTACTAATTTTTTTTTAAATTTTACAGACCACAATGAAAGACATATTATCATTAATGCCCCTTAGAATATTCCCTTTCACTTTGAACACACTTATCCTATCATTCTTGCCACATTCCGAAGCAGTTCTGGAAGTCCTCTTTTGTTTCTTTAGTTGTGCTGTCATGGCTGCTTCAATATCCTGTATCGATTCAAAATTGTACCTTTTATGGTCATTTTGACTTTGTGGAAGAACCCAGAACCGACGTGATGCCAGGTGCAGTGAATAAGGTAGATGAGGGCACACCATGTTTTCTCAAGTCTACCTTTCCATTCATTCAGGAGTGACGTTCATTGTATTTTTTTATCGTACCTCATAAAGGCACTCCTAAAAGAGGACTTTCAGAACTGCTTTCAGAAAGTAGGAAGAATGATGGGTAAGTGTGTTCAAAGTAAAGGGGAAGATTCCAAGGAGGATTAATGGCAATATGTTTTTTACTGATACACATTTTATTTAAATAGTCATATACAGTTTGATCGCTCCTTCTATCCTCTATCACAGCTTGCAATGTGGGTAACAACCAGATCTTGCAGTTTCGGCACCTTCTTATTTCCCAGCGCCTGCCTGTGGTGGAGGCAGTGCTGGGCAGGGAACTGGTTAGGTCTTGGCAGCAAGGAGTTTCCGCAGCAGCCAGGAATACATCACCATTTGAACTTGGTGAAGGGTGGCGGAACAGCCATGCATTTGCCATGTGCATTGTATTGCCCTTGGAGCAAAGAGGGCTGCTGCAGTCTTACTCCTGAGGCTTTAATTTTGTGACACCAGGGGTTCCTGGGGGGCTGGCGATGAGTTAGGGGAGAAGGACTGGGCTCGTAAAGATTCAGATCTCAGGGTTCTCCATGTTACTTCCAGACTATTACATGGCACTGAAAGTCTGCTTCCTTTTGTTTAACCCAGGGCAGCAAAGCCTATGCAGAGAGAGCCAGATCTGTGTGCGGAAGGGATACCAGCAGAAACCAGTGTTTTCCAGCACGGCAGTGGCTCTTCTAATGGCCTAACAGAAAACCCAAAGGAGAGCCCTGCTTTGGTTGGAGTAGAGTTGACGAGGCTTTCCCCAGAGGCCAGTGCCACCTCAGAACTCCCTGCTACGAATGGTTCCCCCAGTAACAACCACCCCAGGAGCACAGCAGATGTATTCAATAATGTCCTTTATTGGCGAACTCCTCTCCCTGACATAAGCAAGGATGTGGAGCTGTTTCTGAGTGAGGACAGGGCTCAGGAAGAGGGCGGCATGAGACCTGAGACTGCTTACAACAGCTGCGTGGCCAGGGATGAGATTCAGAAAGTCCTCAAGAGTTTACAGCAGCACATGATAAACGATCCAGATATCCAAGGTAAATGTCCACTGTCATTAAGGAGAAAACGGGTTAGAAAATTTCTGCATTGTGCATTGCACACAGCCACTTCCTTCTTCCTTAGACCTGTGCGGTGGTGTGTGTGTCTCCAGTGTTTACTTGCACTGTATGTTCGTGTGGGAGTGAAATTGGTTCTGTCTCACCATGGTCAGTAGGTTCAGAGAACTATGCAAGGAGTGTGCAGCGAGAACCTTCCTGTTCTGCACACAGATGTGCCGCAGCCTGAAGTCAGTTCCAATAGAACGGATCTGTAGCAGTGGAAGTTTCATTAGCTTCATAGGTGCTATGATGTCATTTCCCATACCTGATGCCCTTTCTAGTTATGAACAGCAAAGGGTGGCGTTCCTTTAGGAGCTTATTAAATCACGTCTTAGCTAAAGTCTACAGTTTGTGTCTTTGTACTGCTTGGAAAAGTACAACTTCTTCTTTGGGGTATTTTTCATTTTATGACTAGTGCTCCCACTGAGCGTCTGATCTGAGAGCCAGACCTTGCAATCCATATCCATTATCACGACTCTTCTTTCTCTAAACAGTGCTATATTTGTATTCTTCTTTGAGTTGGAGAAATTGGAAAAAACAACACTTGGTGCTGTTGCTGCTCTGAAGCTCTCAGGAAGGGAAATGTGAAGATCCAGTTAGCCCTGTGATTATTCTTTGTCCTTAAGCTTATGAAGGAAATTAAATCAGTGTTTGCTGAAGGAATGAGCATATCACATCTAATAGCCATAGACAAAGGTCTGTTTTTGGAAAACTGATTACTGGATTTGTCTGATCCTTAGTGTTAGGACCTGAGCTGGGGGCCAGGCTGCAGTGATGGGCATGTTTTGCCCTGGGGGCCTGGCCGAGGAGTCTGTGCAACAGCCCCACGTAGGCTGTGATGAGGATGGGGACATGATGTGTTCCGGAAGCACAGGCAGGAAGCTGATCTTTCCTGGGGGCACACAAGATGTTTGGGAGATCGGCCGGGGATTTAGCTCAGTGGCTTAAGTGCCTGCCTGGCAAGCGCGAGGTCGTGAGTTCGATCCCCGGTACAAAAAAAAAAAAAAAGATGTTGGGAGAAGACGTCACAGAGCAGGTGGAATTTTACCTGTGCTTAGGGAGGATGGGAAACCGCCATTGGGAGGTTGAGAGATGAGTTCCACGGAGTTCTTTCAATTCAAGCCACTGTTTGTAGTGTGTTACATGTATCTGCTACTTAATTTCTTTGTAAGATCTTTTCCTTAGATCTTAAAAGGATCTCTAACCCCAAAAGATTCAGGAAAAAAATGACATTTTGTTTGTGAGCTGGCTATGATAAAGAGTGTCCCTCAGGCCATTGGGAAGGACCTGGTGTGCTTTTCTCTAAGGAGATGGGACTTGCCCTTGGCTTGGTGGGACTTGTCTTGAGCCAGCTATCAGTTCCAAACATTTTAATGATTTTTAGGGTATGTTGAATCTTAACTGGTGGAAAATTGGATGCCAGATGTGGTTTGTATGTATTGAGAGACTAGAGACATAAAAACATGGAGGAAAACATTGTTTTTATAGAATGATATGTGAAATATGTCATCTTTATTGTTATGTAGTCCTCGTTGTCTTGTAGACAGAAAGACGGGTAACCCTGGAAGCTTAGTAAGATCATTTGACTCACTAAATGGGTTTACTCATGCACAGGCTCACTGTGTGTGTGTGTGTGTGTGTGTGTGTGTGTGTGTAGCAGAGAAGGTACCATCCTGTTTTATAAATGGGGAGGACACCTCTTGCCAGTGTGAGGTACCTCCCAGCCATCACTGTTCAGCAATGTTGTATTATCTTTCTGGAGAACACAGTGGAATCAAACTCTAGTTTTCCTGATTGACGCTTTTCAGGTTCAGATTCGATGTCTCTTATGTAGCTTCCATTTAGTTGAAGTGATTGCTGTTAAAGACCCTAACTTTGCACCGTGCTGAGGAGACTCCAGAGCCCTGCTGCCCTGCAGTCTGACACAGGAACAGGCATGCCTATCTGTGTGCTGCTGTCTTGTGCACACTTTTCTAAAAGCCACCTAAAGTTATTATAATTCTTGCAACTTCTCTCCCTGCAGCTCAAGTTCAGGTTTTATCTGCTGCACTGAGAGCTGCACAGCTGGACTCCACAAATGAACCTGAGAGCGAGCTGTCAGAAGGTTTAAATGAAGTGTCCATTTCAGAGCCCAGCTCTGCCTCCAACAATCAGATCCCCCTGTCAGCTTCATCATCTCGGAATGAGCTCTCTGTGGCCAGGATATTACAAAGCACAGTAAGTATGTGCCCTATCCCTCAGCCACTGAGGATGTGACAGAAATCACAAGGCTGCATTTCTTTTATTAATATAGCCCCACAGAGAAGATAAATGGCAAATTTCATTTCATTCTTAAGGTCATGTTTTGGATAACTAGACAACCAATCAATCAGGTGATTGATAACTGTGATCCTGTTCCTTGGAAACAGGGTGGGGACCAGAAAGTACCTTCCCTCTTCTCTAATGATGACAAGAATTGGTTCTTTGGGGGTATTAACAGTATAAATGTTCTGTGTCACTGCTGACAGTCATTTATATCTTTTAATAATGGCAGAGTGAATTCATGCAATTCTTAGAATTTAAAGTTGACAGAAGCCTTAGAGAATGATTATCACATCTAGCCCCTCATTTTATAGGAGCCCTTTAATCCATGGCTGCTCCAAGGGCACCAGTCTCAGTCTCTCTTTATGCTGACTACTATAAGGTTCACAACTTAGGTGCACTGCAAGATCCATCATAAATGTCCTGCCTCACTACAGGCCCCAAATCATCAATGCCAACCAACCATGGACTAAAACTTCTGAAACCATAAGCCAAAATTAACCTTTCCTCCTTAAAAGACTACCTCAGGTGTTCTGTCACAGAGACAGAAAAGTGACCCAGTGACCTTGTCTTGGAAAAGGGTCTTTGCTGATGTGATTAAATGAAGGATTCTGAGGTCATCCAAGTTGAGTTGGGTGGGGCCCAAATGCCATCACAAATGCCCTGATGAGAAAGAAAACAAGGAGAAAATGCTGAAAACAAAAATGCTACCGATATCACAAGCTCTTTGGAGAGTGGATTTTGAAAATCCAGCAGTGCTTACTTTTCATCCTGTGGCTCCGAGCCAGCTCCTTGTAAGACCAGGGTATTGAAACTGACTTGTGTCTTCTTGAGTTTCTCCAGAAGCCTTTTAACCTCTTGTGGCTGAGGGCTCCTAATTCTTGCTAAGCTTGTACTTGGGCCACTTTAAGCTGGGGCCTCCCACACGTAGAGTTAGGGGTAGAGAATTAAAACTAGGGAATTCTCCTTATTGTGGGCCATGACAGACAGGCTCTTCAAACTCATGGTCTTCTGGATGAGACTAAAACTTAATTCTCTGTTCATGTAGTTACTAATTTAACTTTAGCGATTAAACCAAGTTGTCACCTTTTGTCCCTTAGAGACCAACTCCAATAAAGCAAAATAGGGCAAAAATTGTAAAAAGTCAAATATAAAATATTTATTGTTGATTACTAAGACATGAGATGATATCTTGTTTTGCTGGTTTGTTTCCAAAAACCTTGCAAGAAAATTGATGTTGTTACCCTTGTTCCTTACTGCGAAAATCGTGTGTGAAGTAGAAAGCTGTGACTGCACTGACTTTGGTGGAGTGTAATTTGGATATTTATTAGGGACAAAAGAGAAAGGAAAAGAGACAGAGATAGGAAGAAAGGAAAGGAGTGAGGGACAGAGGAAGGGGAAGGAAGAAAAAAGGGAGAAAGAAGCACAGAGTCTACTGAATGTCTTGACTTATGGATTTGAGAGACCGCATACCACCAGGCCTGTCTTTGTGGCATAGGAGTTAGTGCTCTTACATTTGCAGCTGGACTCTTAAGTTCTAGTAGGATCAAGCCTGAGGCCTCCAGCTGCAAAAGAAGGAAGAGAAAACAGAAACTTGGAAGGCTTGGACAATGAAGAGAGAGGGATCCCTTGTGCAAGCTGCTAGGAAGAAGTAGTGCTGTGGAGGGAGGCCCCAGGGCTGGGCAGTCGGTGCCTCCTTGCTGACTGCCGCTCTTCCATAGTGCCTGTTTCTGCACAAGGTGCTCAGTGGAGGAGAGGTCTACCTCTCCCACGTGGCTCTTTAGAAAAGCATAGAAACCCATCTCTGTGCCCTCTTCCCAGGCCCCCTCACTGGCTACAGCCACATCATGGATTTGTGGATTCTTCTAGAAAAGGGGTTGCAGGGTGGAGAGCAGCAGGTGCATAGGAGCTGTTCCAAGTGTGCTGCCCACTCGGCGGGAGGTGAGCTCTCGGGCTTGACTTGTGCTGCTTTGCTTCCATCTTGACGATTGAAGCAAGTGTTGTGCATAACAGTTGCACTGAATACTTTGGAATAAAATTAATACCTAAAATGACAATAGTGATTCCAACCACACATCTTAATATATGTGAATTTATTAACTTGGAGAAACTGAGGTTACCATACCCAAGAGAAATCTTAGGTTATCACTCCAAAATGTTTCTATTTTAACATGTATTCTGTTAAAATAAACAGTACCTTTCAGTGAAAACCTTGGGAATTGAAGGTTCTGGTAGCATGCCTCAGCGTAAACGAAGCGTCTATCAGTATATTAATCGACTTTCCTGGATCATATATTGAGCTGATTTGTCAGAATCTGTTAGGCTGGTAGACAGTATGACATTTCAAGTGCAAGTTGGAAACCCATGTTATGGTTGAAGGAGAAGGTCAGGTTCATCTCAGTTAATGCTAATCAATGATCAGAGACCAGTATGTCACTGCTGAATGTTTTCACTCTTTTTAATTGTTAAACCTGATGTAAAGGTTCATTACCAAACATTAGGAGTGTTTGTTTGTACATGTGAAAACTGAGAAGAGTTAGTTAGGTAAATACTCCCTTGTCAGCCACATCTTTTCATTCAGGTTCATTGTTCCCTTCCCCACAGGGTCCCCTTAGTTTTCTTTCAGTGGTCACTGTAGTGTCTGATTCCTGAAAAAAGCTGCAGGTACTTGCTCTGCCATTTCTTGCAAATCTTATCTTTCCTTCTGGGGTGGTCTGTGCCATAAACCTGTGAATGTATTTGAGGGTGTTGGTGAGCACCTTGGGGAGGTTCTGCGGCTAAAGGCTGGCAGAAGTAGGCTCAGGTTGTCATGAGCCTTTGCTCTTTGTAAGTACCTGAAGCAGTCTTGAAATTAAAATGTATGGAATCTGTTTTCCTTTGCACTGATAATGACTGGTCTGTAAGACAAATGTTCAAATATGTTTTTTGTTTTGTTTTTGGTGCTAGAAATCAAACTCAGGACCTTGCACTTGCCAAGGCAAGGTGCTCTGCATGGCTTAACTAAATCCCCAGCCTCAAATATGGTTCTTACCATCTAGAAAGGTAGCACTGACTTTCACGTGTGTTCTTGGGCTGGCTTATGAAGGCATTTCCAATAAGAAAGAGGGCTCTTGGAAGGGGGAACAGTAGGACAGCTCTCTCATTTGGCATAAATCAATAATGTGTCAATCGATTCCATAGGGTCCTGGTGCTGCTCAGAATGGAACCAATGACTGTTTGGAGACTCAGCAGAAGCTTGACCCAGCTACACTTGAAGACAGTAGATCTAATGTACAGGTGTGTCACTTGAAAAGAAGAAAAAAACAATTCAAACCTTTATATTTTCTGAAAGTTAAGTTTAAGAATGGCCATTGAAGCTGGGTGTGCTGGCATGTGCCTGTTAATACCAATATTCCAGGAAGCTGAAGCAGGAGGGTCACAAGTTTAAACTTAGCTGGGGCAGTGAGTTAGAAAGATCCTAGCTAAAAAAAAAAAAAGGAAGAAGAAGAAGAGATGGAGATACAGCTCATCATGTGAAGGCCTTGGGTTTGACTCACAGTGCTGCCAAAAAAAGTTAATGAAAGCCAGTATTTGTCTAGCACTATTAATTGTATATCTTAGTTCACAATCCGTGTTACTAATGTTTCCTCTCTAACTTAACCAAGTAAATTCTAAAGTTCTGTTTAAGTTCCTGTGAACAATTTTATAAATTATTTTAATGAAAACTAACCATTATAAGAAAATACCTTTCACAGCTACCATTGATATTTAGAGTCGATGTATATGAGTCATTTGCCTTTTTTTGTTGTTGTTGTGTTTTTTTTTTTATCTAGGAAGTTGACAACTCCTCTCTGGGATTGTGTTTCAATCTTATGGATTGGCTTCTTGCGTTGACTAATTTCCTGAAAATGTGTTAAATTCTCATGATGCGTGGCTTTTACAGAGATAAATGTAAATAGATAGGGTTTTATGAAGGAGACATCCCTTCAGCTGGAAAAACAGCAGTGTCTTGAGTGTAGGCTTTGGACTCTAGATTCTCAGGCAGATAGAAGTGCGGTAAGGACACTGAGCAGATGGTACTGCCTAGACCACTGATGGTGAACCTTCTAGAACTTCCACTGAGGCAGACAGCCCACTGTGGCGTGTGTGCATAGGTTCACCACCATGAGCCTAGGCTGTTTTTCTGTGATGCCAGATGCACCAGGTCAGAAAAGATGAGAGTAGGTACTGCTTAACCCCCACAAGAGCTTGAAACCTCTCTCCCTGGATAAGACAAGCTCATCAACCCAAAGCCCTTTGGCTTAGGCAGGCTTCTTGCTCCTCTCATCTTTTCACTATGCTGTTTTCACCTTGAAAATCCATATTCCTTGTTTTTCATGAGCTGACTCCTCTCTGAAACCTAATGGTTTCCTTTCTCTCCTGTTTCCTAGGATGTAATTCCTCAGCCTCTGCTAGACGAGTTCGTGTCGATGACGGACCCTGCTCGAGCCCAGACCGTGGACACTGACATAGCCAAACAGTGCGCCTATAGCCTCCCCGGAGTGGCACTGGCCCTGGGGCGGCAGAACTGGCACTATCTGAAAGGCACCTATGAAACACTGGCTTCCGACGTTCAGGTAGAAGCAACCATTTCAGAGGCAGGCAGTTATTTTATTTGGAGGCAAAGGAAAGCTACTGCAGTAAAGCTCATTGACCTGAGTTTCCTGGTCTTTGATGAAACAAAGCTTTAGGTGGCCAATGCCTGGCAGCATCCATTTTGCTCCAGAAATGCTGCCTAAGATGTTAGGGATGTTGAATTACACTTGCTTGTTGTGATTCATGTGTGTTCTGTGCACCCCTAGTGGAAGGTCCGTCGGACCCTTGCCTTCTCTATCCATGAGCTGGCTGTGATTCTCGGGGATCAGTTGACAGCAGCTGACCTGGTGCCCATCTTCAATGGATTTTTAAAGGATCTGGATGAAGTACGCATAGGAGTACTTAAACATCTGTATGATTTTCTAAAGGTAGGGAAAAGGGTTAAAAACAAACCAGAAAACCTCTTTTTCCAACCAGTTTTGTTGAACTCTGAGTATGTATAGTATTGGTGGGAAAAAAAAAATACAGTTGCCTGATTTCTTCAGTCGAGATGCACCATCAAGTATTTTAAAGTGGGTGTTCTTTCATTGACAGGAAATATTTTTCTGTCTTTCCTCCCACCCACCCCTCCAGTCCTTTAGAGCTGCAGTTCTGTACAGGGTGGTGGACGCATTGCCCAGCACCCTGGCTAGACACCTGACTGCCCTCAAGTCACCCAGGCAAGAGCCTGGGTGAAGTCTGATCTCAGTTCTGCAAGAAGGGCTTTTTCTGCAGCATGTGGCTGCTTTCCTTCTTGCATTTTCTTTGCTTTTTCTTGTCCTTAAGAAAGGATGAGTGTGAAAATAGGAGTTTAGAAATCACCTAGAGAAACTGATTATCTGTACCCACAGGACCCTGAGCTGCCCTTGCAGGACCGTGGTACACGGTACACTGTGCAGACCCCTCCTGGTGCAGGAACCATCACAGCTGAGCAGCTGCAGTGGTCTCGTCCTCAGCACACGCAGCCGTGCTGCTGCACGGGGGATGATGAAAGGAGGAAGTCCCAGGGGGCGTGTAGCAATGCACGAGTACACACACCCACCAGGAAAAAGGCTGGGCTCGTGCGGTGCAGTCAATGTCTGTAGCAGCAGTCACCAGCTTACAGCCCCTCTGGGCCAGAGACTGCAGGGGATGAAGACAGGGCAGAGTTCTTGCTAACGGCGAATATATAATCTGGAGCAGAATAAAAAGGGACACTGGGTTCATTTTGAGGGATATATTTTTACTTATATGTATATTCATTTTTAAAAATAGTTGCTCCATGAAGACAAGAGGAGAGAATATCTTTATCAGCTTCAAGAATTTGTAGTGACTGATAACAACAGGAATTGGAGGTTTCGATATGAACTAGCAAAGTAAGTAAAAACCTATTTGGGGCTATGAGAAGGCAGATTAGAAAGAATAATTCTTAATTTTCCTACCTTATAATTGATTTCTAAACCAGAAGTAATAATGTTCTTTTAGATAAAGAGATTATGCTTTCTTAAGGTATAGACTGAATTTCAAAACTGTAAGTTACAAATACCACAGTCTCTGGGGAGACATTCATTTTCACATGAAGACAGGACTGGAGTCACTCTGGAATTAGAGTGTTCTGCTGTTCTATAAGGCAATTTATTTGAACCAACTAAAGGATGAATCACCCACTCTTCAATATTTTCCTATTAATCGGAGCAGTTTTTGCAAAGCTTTCTTGAACATTCTGAGTGCAGTCCTCTCTGTAGGGTACGTCGTGCTTTATGTACTTCAGCTTCTAAAGAAAATTGGGTGACAGTGAGAGATCTGAAAAGGTCTAACCCAAATGAGATGATTATTAAATAAAAATGTTGCCCAAGGAGGCTCATATCCGTACATCATTTTGTGTGGGAAGGACTTCATTCCATCTTGTGCTGGGAAAAGGACATGTTCGAGGTCCTGGTGATTTTAGACAGTGTCGTTTAAAATACCCCCTCCAAAGGTGTATAATGTGCTTTTCATTCTGTGGAGTGGATTTGTTTGTGCTGATGGTTGTTTGGGTTGTACTTTCCGCCTTGTTGAGAGTCATTTTTATATCTTTTCATTTTTCTTATCCACAACTAGCAATCTCTCAAATAATTGTCTTCCCCAAAGAAATTCATCAGGCTTTTGCAGCTATTCAGGATATGATTTGGCTGATGCCAGGGGCACGCTGGAAGATTTTTCTCTTTTCTGTGAGCTTTAATCATTATGCTTAATTTGAGAGATTGAGGTTTAGTCATTATGCTATGTTCCAGGCGTACTCTTCCAAAAGAATGGAGAAAAACAGGCCCAGGTTTTCCACGACTGCATTGCGACCTCTAGCGGCTGCCTGCGAGAGCCTCGCGGCTGGCCCGGCTGGGCTGCCCGCTTCCCGGGCGGCGGATCTGTCCTCGGCAGCGCGCCTATCTTCCATCTCTGCCGTGCTTATTGAAGCTAGAGCGGCCGATAAGAATTCTGTGCTCCCGTGCCCATGATATTGCTATCATTTTTCTGAAAACAGTGCTTTTTGATATGAAAGTGTTCACCGGCACTCCTGGCTTCTAGCTGTAACTTCCTCCCCATCTCTTTTTCATTTCCTTTGGTTGCCTGGATGAAAATAATACCATTTATTTTCCTACCTTTCTTAGCCCCTGCCCTGTTTAGAAAATAGTGAGAGCGTTGGTAGTGGGCCTTCTCGGCCAGCTGTCACATGTCTCTGTTCCCTTTGTCTGCGGAGGGAGCACGCGCTCGCTTCTCCGCAAGCGGACCTCGCGGCTGGCGGAGCCGAGCGGCGGAGCCATAGCGGCAGCCGCCTCGCCCGCAGCGCCGCGCTTCTTGGTGGCTGGAGCGCTCCGGTGACCGAGCCGCTCCAGGGTGCCCGACCTCTGGCGATCTTTGCGAACTTCAGCATTTGGGCTATTTTTTATGATAATTGATTTTTTAAAATTTATGTGCTTTCAACTGATAACCTAAAATTGAAATGTTAAATCTGTGTTCATAAATTTCTCAGCCTTTATTTTACAAAATCTAATTTATTTCTTTTTTGTTTGATGTGAATATATGATGATTTTTTTTTTCGTATTTCTTCACACGGCCAATTACTTCACTTATTTGCTGTTGGCAGCTTCTGCCCGCAGTCCTGCTCAGCCTTCGGTTTATTTCCCAGCCTGGCTGTTTTTATCTATGATAGGAAAGGAGCGTAAAGAGAATCGATAGGGTGCTTTTGGGACCAAAATTAATTTTGTTTTTCCTTTCAGACAGCTGATACTGATTTTGGAACTCTATAACCCCAATGATGTTTATGATTATTTAATGTGTGTTGCCTTAAGACTGTGTGCAGATAAAGTTTCTGAAGTCCGGGGGATCTCCTTCAAACTAGTAAGGAATCACTACCCCTTCCGTCTGTGAGTTTGAAGTAGCAGTATTACGGATCTCCCATTTTGACTCTTTTTTTCTGGACACAGTTTTTCAGTTTACCTGTAAAATAGGTTTCTGAATTTTAAAATTAAGAACTCTTAGTTTATCAAACTGCAGGGCTGGATCTTTGTTAACTTCTGTGCTTCAGAAATGGAAATTGCAGATAAATCATTTTATATATCAACTCCTTTAAAGAATTGCTTAGTGTTTTGGTTTTTAAAAAATACTCTACAGCTTGGTTTTGTGGCAGTTTAGTGAGCAAAATCTCCAGTCTATAAAAGCTGATCCTGTTTTATATAGCTTTATACTAGCTAAATACTGACAAAAACCATCTCACTTGAAAATACCGGTTTTAAGATACTTTGATAATATTACAATTTTATTAAAATGACAGGTTTTGAAAGGTGATAATTTAGTTATGCAAAAGAATATGTTCTAAATTTGAGAGGTTAGCTTAATAATATATTTTGCTAATACCAGTACCTTGGATGATTTAATTTTTTATAGAGTTTTACATGAACTGCCATGTATTTAAACATATTTTTTCTCTGTGTTCCAATGATTACTCTGAAAAAAAAAGCACTTTCTTTCATGCTTATCAATTTATTTTAAAAGTAGAAGGGTACATAAAACTGTTCAGTTCCCATGAAGTTCACAGGGATGGCACTGTTTTAAATTTGCTCTTCTGATATTTTCATAGGTTGTGGCAATTCTGCAGAAGTTCTATTCAAACAGTGAAGGTGCCCTGGGGTTAAATTTCATCAATGAACTCATCGTAAGATTTCGGCACTGCCCGAAGTGGGTCGGAAGGCAAGCTTTCGCCTTCATTTGTCAGGTTAGCGAGACCTGGGGAGAATCTGCCACGTGGCTGTGTCCTCAGAGACGCTCAAGCCTCGGGCATGAGCCGGGAAGGTGGGGACCGGCTTCCCAGCCCTCTTCTCCCGCAGGAGATCGAGCCTGTGGCAGTGAAGGAAGGGAGGGCCGTGCCCAGGCCAGCACAGTGACTGGGCAGCTGCAGTCCACTGCGGTCCTCTGTCTGCATGGCTGTGTGAGCCGGCCGGCTCTCCCACACCCACCGTTCAGCCCATAGCCAGCCCTGTCCATCCAGTGCCGGGCTGTACCTCACCGGCCAGTGGCCCTGCAGGGGATGAGGAAGCCGGTAGGCAGGTAGATCAGAGTCCATTAACCTCCATTGAGGCCAGCTTATCCAACTACTCACATCACCCTCTCTGCTGACCATATTGGAAATAAAGGACTTCTGCTTGGCTAGGGACATTGGTAGTGATGAAGACTGCCATTTCTTGAATACTAAGCATCCAGGGTACCAGTATCTGATTTTCTCTATAGGAGCTCCTGTGTATCAGGCGTGGTTTTACTGATTTATATTTGGACTGTTGTTTTAGATAAAGCATTTGAAGCCCAGAGAGGTTAAGTATCTTGTTCAGGGTCACACAGGAAGTATAAAACCATGATTTGTTTTTCTAGCTCAAGTTATTTTAAATGTCTTATTTTTCATCATGTGTGTTTTCTAGAACATGCAATGGCAAAGGGAATGGTGTGGTGGATATCCAACTGTGCTGACAGTCGGTAAAGCCATGGGTGGACACTCTCTGACCTCAGACTCCAAATCTCTTTTCTCTCCCCTCATAATTAGCATCAAGCAAAGGACTTCAGAGCGCCCACCTGTTGAGCTAGAGGGTGCATCACGGGGTGCTTTGGCCATCCTTTGAGGAGAGCCAGGTGGCGCACTGCAGGCTTGACAGAGCAGCCTTTTGTGAAGAAAAAAATCAGAATTCCAAATCATTTTGCAGCAAAAGCATAAACAAAATATGTTTGCTTTTATGTTTTCATTCTTTGAGGTTTAGAAAGTCTGAAAACAAAAGGAAACGACACCAACTGATTTTGTTTAAGAAAAGTTAATGGTTTTTTTGTTGTTGTTCTCAGTAATTAATTATTAAAGATCTAGAAAACTCACAAAACCGAGGAAAGGATACCCAGCAGCCAAGAATACCACCGAGGGGTCTCGGTGATCAGTATTTGAGCACAGATCTAGGATGTGTCACTAAGTGAGTACAGGGACTGGTTTGGAGTCAGATCTACCTGATTTGAACACATTCCACTGGTGCCCTGGAGGGTGGCTCTGCAGCCACCAGCGGCATGCTGGATGCCCTGCACTGTCTCAGGCACGGGACCCTGGCTGGCCTCAGCTCGAGGAGGGACACACACTACTGGCCGGCATACCCAGAACCCACATGCTTGGCTCTGATCCCCACCCTGCTGCCACCTGTTGGCAGACCTTTGGACGTGACTGCCACGTTGGACCAGAATTTTCTGACTGGGCTAATTTTGATCACTAAGACTACTTGTGAGCATCAAGTGAGGGAATGTGCACAAAACTCTGTAGATAGAGAAGCAGTGTTTGGATGCTGGAATGGGCAGTGTTTGTAGCTGCTTATAGAGCTCTAGGCACCACGGTGAGGCCAACGGTTTGGCGGAGAGCAGACCTTGGCCCTCAGAGTCTGTCCTGGTGCATGGAGGTGAGATCTAGAGCCCTCCTGCCATCAGAATGCAGTATGGCAGGACTGTGGTGGGGCTGCTCTGTGGAAAGGTCCCGCCACTGTACCACTGAGGAGACAGGCATAGGGAGGGTGAGCCACCTGCCCAAGACCCTGCAGCTTAGGCAGGGGCCAGGCTAGGTTCTAGTCTGGAGGGATGAGGTCAGACCCCAAAGCCTATGCTTTCTCCACCAGTTCTTGTACTACTCGTAAACCAGTACTTGGTGATGAATTATAGTAAGAAATGTAAAAAGTATTATGATTTTCATATTAATGATGTTTCTAGCCAGATTCAGTGCTTGAGACTTAAAAGGTTCCCAGACACACACCCCTCAAACCTATAGATCTGAAAGGACTGCTTAGGAATGAGAGGAGTATCTGTGCTCAGCACACTTGCTAAGCGCTGCTGCCGTGTCTCTCTTGCTGCAGGCCGTGGTGAGTGAGGAGTGTGTCCCAGTGGACCAGTTTGTCGAGCACCTGCTTCCCAGCCTCCTGAGCCTCAAGTCAGATCCCGTGCCCAACGTGAGGGTCCTGCTGGCCAAGGCTCTGCGGCAGACCTTGATGGCAAAGGGTACTGATTCTCAGTAAAACCCAGCGGCTTCGAGACGTCCTCTGGGGACGAGGACGAGCTGTCGTAGCAGACGTTAGATGCATTATGTAAATCAGTGTTCTAACTTTCACGTGTATTTGCGAATGCCTAAGGAAATGAATGGCATTCAGTCTGTAGAGAATTCTAGAAGGGAGGGAAACTTGTAAATTCTTTTATTGTTTTTGCAGTACTAGGGATGGAATGAAAGGCCTTCACACTAAGCTATATCCCCAGCTTTTTTTTTTTTTTTTTTGAGACTAGATCTTGCTAACTTGCCCAGGCTGGCATTGAACTTGCAGTTCTCCTGCCTCAGCCTCCCGTAGTGCTGGGATTGCAGGAGTGCACTGTATTCTTGGTGAGGCTTGTAAGTTCAGAGTTATGCTATGAAAAGTTATGAACGATAACAAGCATAAGCTTTAGCTGCTACTAAATTGTAATGATATTATTTTGTAGTTGGTAAGAAGACATAACTCAACCTACTTGGTCATTTTAGACCTGAACAAGACCTAATGTAAGCTGTGTTCTGTTGATGTATTATTTCTACACCAGAATACAGGAAACAGCTTAAACTCCTAAACAGGAAACAGAACATTGTTTTTGCCACTGCACCCCCTGCCAACAGTCTGTTCTCCCTCCTGTATTTCTTACATTACCAGGTCTTTTGTTTTTTGGGTAAAAAAAGATATTAACAACTTCTATTTACTGTAATTTTCTTAGTTTTTTTGGAGACAGGGTCTCACTGTGTAGCTCAGATGGACCTTGAACTTACAGCGCTCCTCCTGCCTCAGACTTCCAAGTGCTAGGATTACAGGCGTGTGTCACCACACTCAGCCACTTACTATACTTTTAAAAATATGCATAACCATTGGGAGTCCATCTTTAAAATTTAAGACTTGGATTAAGACATTTTATTATTTGAAAGGACTTAATGTATATGGCTGTTGTACCAGAAATGATTTATTATGACATGTAGTTTAAAGCAACCAAAACAAAACAAAACTAGAGCATGTTTTAGAACACGGTTCATGGCACATGGGAGTCACACTGTTTTCTTTCCTTAGCATATTTTAGAAATGCCAGTAACCCTCATCTTGAACTCGTTGAAGAGACTGTGTTGGCTTTACAGTCTGACCGGGACCAGGATGTCTCCTTTTTTGCCACCCTAGACCCAAAGCAGCAGAATGTAACAGACACTGCTGACCTGGAAAAGCAAAATTAGCCCCTCGGTGATGAATTGCAGCCTGGTGGTTTCGTGTTGGCACATGAGGCTTGGAACTTGCAGGAGAACTGAGTGTGTCACACCTGCTGAAGGAGAAGAGATACGTGACTGATGCTGTTCCTGCCTGCAGCTGTGGGGCCGAGCAC
Source organism: Dolichotis patagonum (assembly GCA_004027295.1). NCBI lineage: Eukaryota > Metazoa > Chordata > Mammalia > Rodentia > Caviidae > Dolichotis > Dolichotis patagonum. The sequence goes on from PVJX010003880.1 coordinate 86,220, forward strand.
AGCTGGGGACTCAGGCAGGCGGCCAGGCCAGTGCCGCGCTGCCCAGCCCTCCAGCCTGAGTGGGACGGTCTGTGGCGAGATCGTGGGCCTGGCCACTGGTGGGCGTCGGGCCTCCATGCCACCGGACTGCCTGCCAGCATGCATTTCCTCTGTGACAGGCTGTGTAATTTATCGTCCCCTTGGCCCCAGTCAAGTGGTTCATTAGAAGTTTTTGTCTTTCTTAGACCTGCATATTTACCTACATGCTTACTTACAAAATCTAGTTAATGGTATTATATTTTGTTTTAAACTGAAATACTGTGTATATGTAAATAAGTCTCAACAGGAAGAAACTATATTACTGTAATACTAGCCTCCTGTCAGTGAGCTGACCAAATGTATCATGTAAATTTATGCTCTGCTTAGAGTGGCTGCAAATGTAACCCAGTTTGTTTACTTTTGAACAGTATGATAAAGAAATCTAAACAGTGGTTTATGATCATCCTTCTAATATTCTAGTTTTGTTATCAACTCTTTTTTTGTTGGACTCTTCTTCAACTCTTCAAACCCTCAACCCGTGTTCTTACAGGAAATCTATCCACAGTGATGTGGGTTGGCCTTTGATAGGGGCAGAAAGCTAAAAGATTTTTCACTTTTTATGTGGATATAAGTCATATGTTTAAGAACTCATTAGGAAAGCTGATAATTGGGATGCATAGATAATGGACTTTACATCTAATGCTTTGAGATATTAACAAAAAAAAAATAGGAAACCATAGTTCTGATTAGAACTTGCTCATCAAATACCAGTGTATGCGGGGTGGGGTAAATGACACACTCCTTCTCAAGTTGATTTAAAGACACAGAACTTAGATTTCATGCATTATAAAGTTACACTAAGAGAATGATGCTCTGGAATTTAAACTTAATTAACCAATAATTCAGGGTTTTGTAACGTGCTACACTTCTGTATGCTTCTGTTATTTTTCTTGTTTTTTCTTTTACCTTCTCAAAGGTGCAGCTCAAAGGCAGGAAGGAGCAGCCTGTGGGGGCCCAGGAACCGATGGCCTGGCCACATGAGCTCTTTGGGGATCCCCTTGGATCATTCTCTTGTAGCTGTTGTCTGTTTTAGAATAAAATTTCTGAAACTCTGTGTTGAATTTCCTGGTATACAGAATATCCCTCCTCCAATCCCCAGATTCCACTGAACTGATTCTTTTAAAAGAAAGGAAGGAGGGCTGGAGATTTAGCTCAGTGGCTTAAGTGCTTATCTGGTAAGTACAAGGTCGTGAGTTTGATCCCTGGTACAAAACGAACAAACAAAAAGGAATCTCTCCTGTGCCAAAGAGAGTAAGGGGTATGTTTGAGAATTTTAAATTGTAAGCCAGGGTAGTATCAGCACATTTGGCAGAAAGTTCATTAAAATTAAGGTTACATTAAAAAAAAGTCCCATCTTGTGTTGAATACTTGCCTAAAGTAAAGAGGTGGTTGGTTTTGCTTTGGTATCAGGCAGTTTTTAATTTTTAAAAAATTGCCTAAAAAGTGAGATTGTCATGTTGTTAAAGTCTATTGATTTAGCAGGTAGAAGCGCTCAGTTGGAATCTTGTGTTTATAGAGTTTAATGTTCCATTAAGGAAGAAAATGAGCTTCAGCCCATGAGGCGTCGCATTCCCGTGCCGAGGAGGCTGGTGAGCGCTGACCTCTGCACTGCGGTTTATATGTAAGACTGTCCAACATTTAATACAAATGCCTTTCCACCGCAGTTTTGTTTTTAATGGCTGTTAGGCCTTTGCAAAAAAATTTTTTTTAAAGCTTACGTTTTATTCTTATTTTGTATCAACTGGGAGTTTGAAATCGTTCTGGCCCATCTCAGCCTTCTCCAGCTTCCTGCTTCCTTGCTTAGCTCCTGTGCAGTTTTGAGCTGTCCGCGGGTCCCCTGCAGGAGTGTCTGCCGCTGGGGCTTCCGATTTGAAGGCACTCTGGAAATTGGTCCCTCACAGAGGTGCAGGGAACCCCTCCTCCTGCCCCAGGGCTGCGCTCCTCCAGTTGAGCGGCTCCCCCATGGGCAGGCACTGAGGGGCCTTTTAAAGTTGGGTTTGGCGCGGCTTTGCAGATGTAGACGTCCTGTAGGCGCCCTGCCCTCTCTGAGGGGTCGCATTCCGCAGCGCCCCAGCGTGCTGGGAACATGGTGAAGCCTGACTGCAGACTGCACTTCCCCGCCTCGCCAGACACGCAGGCTTCATAATCCCTGCCGGTGCTTCGCCCTAAATTACTACACAGGCGCGGGGAGAGGTAGCAAGTTTCCCGACGCAGCAAGAACCCACCCTGCGGTTTTCCCGGGAAAGGGCGGGAACAGCCGCAGGAGGGGCTGGAGCGGGCAGGGCGCGGCCTTGCGGCGGTTCCCCAAGTGCTGTGCTAGCCCTGGAGATGTGCCTCGGACCCCCTCGAACCCCTCTGCTCCCCCCTCCTCTGCTCCCCACAGGCGTGGTTGGGAAGCCGTCGTGTGTCTGAGCCCATGGGTTCTCCCGGAGCTCGGTCACCCGCAGGGGCTGGCGCGGGGGCCGCTCGGCAACCTCTCCCAGCCCCACGAGGGGGCGGCCCGAGGCCCGGGCGTCACAGTCGGGCTGGGCGCGGGCGGCGGGAGCGGCAATGACGCGTGGCCACCGCACTGAGCCAGGATGACGCGCGGACATGCGGCGGGCGGAGGCGGGGGCGGACTGCGCATCGGCCTCTGGGTGCGCCCCTGCCTGCCGCCTCGCTGCGGGCGGCCCTGCTGGGACCCGTGGGCGGAGCAGGCAGCTGGCCAGTGACCCGCAGGCGCTCGACCTGGTCCCTGAAACCTTCTCCGTGCGGGTGAGGCTGGAGGAGACCGGGGAGCTGTTCCTGGTGGCAAACTGCCACAGCGACATGACTGTGCGGGAGCTCAAGGAGGACCTGGAGCTGACGGTCGGCATCCCCTTCCACCTCCTGCGGCTGCAGTACCTGGACCGAGGTGGCTCCGCCTGGCCCACTCCTGCCTCTGGAGCGCTCCCCGAGTTCCATAGGGAAACTTACCTGCAGGAGGACCCCAGATGTCAGCCTAAACTCAGCTCCTTGAAACCCTAGATGGAAGAGCCACTTGGGGTGGTGGCCACATAGGGACTTCCCAAGCCCAAATGCACTGGGTTCGCACTGGACTCCGAGTCTCAAAGCAAACCTTGTGCAGCCTCGTCCCCTAGTCCACAGCAGATCCAAGTCCCCCACCCACCGTCTCTTCCTAAGAGACCCAAATGCCCAATCCAACCAGGTTTACATAAGACTGTAAACTTGAAGCAAAATCTGTCCTCGGTTGGACCCTAAAACCCAGGGCAAACTTGCCCTGGTCAGAACCCACAGAGGCCCTCTCTTCGCAGCCCTCTGTAGACTTCACTTAGACTCACAGGGTTTACTTTCCCCTCCAGCTGGTCAAACCCCAGCTGGGCACGCTGACTTGAGAACATCAGAAGCCCAGTTGCTGTAGCCATTTGTATCTATGCAAGGATGACACAACTCTCCTGGCCTCAGGGCCCCAAAACCTTGGACAGCCTGCCCAAGACTGAATCTCAAATCTCGGGGGTAACCATCACTACCTTAGAATCCCAAATCATCAACCATGACCCTCCAAGGAAGCTAAGACTCCAACCTGCCCACTGTAGGACCCTCGAACTCAGAGCAGACTTGGCCAAACATGGGCCACAACCCAGAGGCTACGCATAACTTTCAGCCCCCAAAGCAAGCCCGTGTACATAGGATGTCTAAACTTGAATAAACTTCAGGACCCCCAAGTCCAGGACAAGCCTGCCCGAGTCTGAACCCCAGATATCGAGGCTGACCTTCTCTACTTCAGAAACTCCAAACATATCAACGGTGTCCAGGCCACAACATTAAATTTCAAAACAGGTACCATCCTAGGACCCCCAAATGCAGAACAAACTCCAAGGCTGAACCCCAAATTGCCAGGCTATCACCACCTCACAAACAAAATCTTCTAGTAACCTTGTTCTTGAAGGATGCTAAAGAGTAAAACAAACTATTTCAGGACCCTCAAACTCAGAACATACTTGTCCAAGGCTGAACCCCAAATCTCCAGGCTAACCCATCACTATGTGAGAATCCTGAATCCTCCAGCATCCATGTCCACATGAGGACATCAGATCTCAAAACAAATCCCCCTTTTGGACCCCAAAACTAAGTTCAGGCTTAGCCAAATCTGAGCCCCAAGTCCCCAGGCTAATGGAATCCATGTCTACATCAGCATTGCGAGACAGAAGCCAACTGTGTCCATTCAGAAAGTCAAGGATCAAAACAGCGCTTCTGCCTGTGTCAGGACCCTAGAACACAAAGCAAACTTTGTGTTTGGAGTTCAAACCTTTTAGCCAGAACTTACACACACCAGAATCCAAATTCTAGACCAAACCCTGCCTCTATCAAGACCCCCAAATCTTGGAGCAGATCCTATAACCACAAAGACGCCAAATCTCAAGGCAGACATACCTGGTCCCTAACCCCAGAGGCCACACCACCAAGGGCTCCATGAGAACCCTAAATCCCAAGACAAGTTCCGGACATGCAAGGATTCTAAATCCCGGGACAGACCCTTCCCAAACCTTCCTAAACAGGCAGCAAACCTTGTTCTCTTTAGAACCCCAAGGCCAGAGCTCTAATTTTTTTGCACTCCTTTGAGCAGGCTGGACGTGTTTCATGACATATTTATTTTCCTATAGGGATACTCAAAAGAGGCTGTTGGGCATTTTGGAGGCTTTATTTAGCAAGAAGTGTGTCTTGAGTCTGTATTTAACATGTTAGAATGAGGTGAATCATTAAGGACTGACTAAGAGCTTCCCAATAAGTAATCTGAAAATTATGTATCCCCAACTACAAATGTCTGGACCCCTTCTGTTCATTTATTTTCACTGATGAGCTATGCTGAACAATAAATTTAAGGAAGCTAAGAGGGAGAGAAAGAGATGGGGTGACTTCATGCTGATGTCACAATGCTATCACTTAGCAGTCACTTAGCAACTGCTGGGCGCTTGACCTCTCTCTGCTATGCAGCCCTTACTGTGCATGGCAAGGGGGCAAGAGAGAAGGTACTATTTTGTCGTAAGGAGAAATTTGGGCTACTGCCCATAAATAATTGACCGGCACCTCTTCTGCCCACCTCAAAGGTTGCAGAGAGAGGAGCAAATGAGATCATGTGTGTGAAAATCTTGAGATGCACAAATCTAAAGGGGGCCAGCAAATTCATGGGTGGAGGTCACCCTCCACGTCTGTTATCAACTTTGATAATTTATTTTGTCGGTAATAATTAGTATTTGCGCCCAAGGGAGTGAGTGGCTTGTAAAACAGATGTACTCCCACTTCTCCAGAGCCGTCTTCTCTTTTCATGCCTGTGTTTCTCAGGAAAACCCAGGTTTCCCTTGGTATTTTTAGTTGTTAGGAAGTCAGGTTGCCTTAGACTCATTGACTGAATCCTCCGCTTCTAGGCTGCACGCAGGACCCTGATGAACAGATTTGCTAATCGGGACCCCCTGTTTATAGCCACCCTCCCGAGAAGGCGCGGTGGGGACGGAGGCCAGCCAGCAAGGCAGCTGCTCTGCCTGGCCCTGGTGGACAAGGCTTGGTGTGCACAGGCAGATGGAGGGCCGCTGGCCTTGGAGGGTTGTCATGGGGATTAGGGATGCAGCCTTTAGCACAAGCTCAGAGCAATCACTTAGGTATTTAGCACACGTGCCCACTGTGATCACTCCATCACAAAAGTAGGATGCTTAGGAATTCTGCCCCTCAGATTGTAGGACGGTTTGGCCTGGGTAGATCTGAGATTTTGTGTTTGCCATTGCTTATGAAAAAAAGCAAATCCTACTGTCATTAAGACCATAGTTGGCCTGCTGCATGGTGGGTATGTGCCACAAAGGTGAGTGGTACAGCTGCCCCTTGTGAAGATGCGCTTTGTGTGATTCTCTCCTGGTGCTTCTGACGGTCTCCCCCAGAGTCTGGGTTCCTGCTGGGCAACTATCTCAGCCCGCCCTAGCTCGGGAATGCGATGCCTGGCTGAGTGACAGCGGACACAAAAGCTCTGGCCTCCAGACACACGTGGGGCGAATGTCAACCTTGGCATCTTACATCACCACAGGTCTGCTTTGGGGCTATCTTGTCCCCCCTTTGGCAATATCTGGAGCCATATTGTCTGTAAGGATGGGGGTAAGTGCTGTTGGCTTCCGCCGGGCGGAGGCCAGCGATGCTGCTGAACGTCCTGCAAGCCCCAAATGTCACTAGGATCATGCTTGACACATCGTGTCCTAGGTCATCATTTGCATTATCCAACCATTTTTTTTGTTGGTCACTGTTACTTCTTTAGTCAGACTAATGGTAGTATTTATCAGAGTTGGTATTTTAGTAGCATATATATGACTTTTGTAGGTACATTGTGCTCTGCCCATAGTATATAGTTATTTCAAGCTTAAGTAGTTCTATTTGAAGAATTTTCCTCAGAAAATTACATTACTGACTTGTATTTTTTTTTCACAACAGCACAAAGTATAATGATGGAATTTTAGAAATTGTAGCCATTTTTAAAAACTATTTATTTATTTATTTATTTATTTATTTATTTATTTATTTATTTATTTTCGGGTCCAGCTTCTCTCTAAGCAGAGCCAAATTAATTTTCTAAAAAGCATTAAGAACTGCGCACTCTCATGTGGGAGCAGCAAAGCAGATTCTAAAATTATCCTTGTGATATTTAAGGTCAGATAATCTCTTCCCAGGGTAATGGGTTTTCTGGAATCCTCAAATTGTTCTGAAGGAACCCTTGTTCCCTGCAGGAGATTTGATGGACGACACTTCCCTGAGGTGCCACGATGTCGTGCCCGGCGGAGTCCTTTCTCTGTGCGTCTGGCGTTACGATGGTTGGACTGACCTGGTGGTGGCCGCGGTGGAAGGGGACCCCATTAAGGTGTTTTCAGCTTCTTTGAAGGGACATTTTGTGAAGCAACCACAAGATGTGAAGGAAAATAGTCTTTGGTACGAATATTTGAGTCAAAGCTTCAGAGCAGGAAAAAAAAAAAAAGAGATAAGGACCTCTGTCAGGATTTTCAAGTCCCGTATCGAGTGTCTCCTTTCCCTTTGGGTTTATCATTTTACTGGGTTTCTTCATGGTTTATAACCCCCGCCCCCAGGAGCTAAGGGAGCCCACGTTCTGTCCCTATGGTTATTCTAAGAGTTGGGAACCTAATGTAACACTAGTGAAGGACTCTAGATTATTCGGTGCAAGGCAGCCCAGAGCTGGGGCCCTGTGTGTGGCAAAGACACAGCGTGCACCCCATCCCGGGGCCAGGCCAGGGCGTGGGCACTGCAGCCATGTGCTGGGTGGGGAAGGAGGATGGAGGCCCGGATGTTTACTGCCAGGGGAGGCGAGTCCCTGGCGCAGGAGAGGTAGGTGCAGTAGGAAGCCAAACTGGAGCTTCTGCCGTGCTGGGAGGCTGCCAGGGTGCTGCGGGGCCGCCTCGGCCTGGGGAGACGGGTGGGTGGTTGGGGGGCCGGGCCGGTTCCCACAGCCCCTTTCTACTCACAGCACCCACGGTGGCGGCGGGAAGGGGCGGGTGGGGGTCCTGTCCCCGCCTTGGCACATCTTTTGGCACCCATCCCCCTCCTTTCCGCCCACCTCTCAGTCCTCCCTCTTCTACCGCCATTGCGGCTGGGCCTCTGGTTTCTGGCTCCTGCTCTGGGTGTGGGGCTGTTGCCCTCCTGTCTGAGGTCCTGAGTCAGAACTGTCACTGCCTTGTTCCCCGTCTGTATCCCCTCTGTCCCTCCCTGGCGCCCCACACCTGACCCCAGCATCCGGGGCAGGGTTCCTCCACCCTGGGACCCCTTAGCCTTACTCCCACTCTGGATTCACCCCAGGTGGTTCTGTGAGGGGCTGTTCGTCGGGGGCTCAGTTCAGAGTGCTCCAAAAGGCAGCAGAGCCCGACATGGGGGCATAGGCCTGTAATCCCAGTACTCAGGAGGCCGAGGCAGGAGGATTGTTGTGAGCCCAGCCTGGGCTACAAAGTGAGCTCGAGGCCAGCCTGAACTGCATAGTGAGACCCTGTCTCAGAAAAAAAAAGAAAAAAGGCAGCGGAGACAATGGCCACAAAAATAGACCAGAAGCCGGAACCCACCACGTCTCCGGGAACACTTCCCTCCTTGGGCTCCTCCCCGGGGCCTTGCTGTGCTGGCCACAGCCACCTTCCCCTGGGCATCAGCAGAGCCATTTTCTCTCCTCCAAATGTGGGCAGGACACCTTTCTGCCTCCCAGCCTGACCGATGGTGACTGCATGTCCTTTACCCTCCTGCCCTGGAATTTCCCCACTTTCTCCGTGAAGCCTTAGCATCGACCTCTCCTTTCCCACCACGGGCCGTGACAAGCAAACCTTCCCCCGGGCGAGCCCTGTCAGCTTCCCCGCTCATGTGTCGCTTTCTAGAATCACCTGCGCTCCTGGGAGTAACCCCATTGCGATTCTTTGCCCAGCTGTCCTGTCTCGGCACCAGCGAAGATTCTTTCTACCGGACTGCGAACTCCGAACGTCTTGTGGGTGCGGCGTGGAAGCAGTGGACAGCTCAGAGGGCCTTTGTGGCGCTGTATGTCGCCTCCCACCGAGGCCATACTGAGGCTGTGCGGTACCTTCTAGAGCACGGTAATCGTGGCACAGTGCTCACAAGAGCTAAAGCCAGGACGTCGGGCGCATGCCCTTTCTTCTTGGTCTTTGCTGCAGTGGTTTCTCAGACCCAAATCTTGTCACCCTCTAGGCAGGGTCCCTCCTGGGCTCCTTGTGCCTTGTTGGGGTCCCCTCTGGGAGGCTAAAGCGGGAAGACTGAAAGTTTGGGCAATTTAGCTACTTAACAAGACTTTTAAGAAAAATCATACAGCCAGGTGCACACCTATAATCTCAGCACTTGGGAGGCTGAGGCAGGAGGATTGCTGTAAATGTGAGGCCAGTCTGGGTTACAAAAGCCAACCTGAACTGCATAGCAAGACCTTGTCTCAAAACAAACAAACAGACAAAAACCCAAAAAAATCCCAAAAATAAGTTCTCAGGATGTAGTTCAGTGCAAAGGCCCTGGGTTCAATCCACAATACCAAAAAAGAAAGCCACTCCAAACCAAACGGACAATCATGCAGACAGCCAGGCCACCGAAGAGAGGACCTGCAAGGTGCAGCTTGCTCCTAGCTCTCACATCCCTGCTGTCCCCAGCCTGCGTCCCTCTTCCCTGCCTGGCCTCACCCCACCAGGCTTTGCTGCTTCCCCGCCCGATACTGGGGGCAGGATGACAAGGCCCTGTGTTGGGCCCATAAATCTCTGTGATGGGAGAGGGGACACCGCTGCGTTCGCTGCTTCTCCGATGCCTTTCACCCCTCTCCTGTTAGACTTTGAAGTACGGACTTTCCACAGCCCAGCAGTCCTTTAAGCTCACAAAAAGTCCTTTTCACTCTGATAGAACTGTGATGTATTTGAAGGCGCTGGTTAAAAACGACAGTCGGCTTTGCAGAGTTTCCCACCCTCTGCAGGCCTGGCCTGGGGGGCACCTTGGCTGACGCCGGATTCCGAGAGCCTGTTTCAAACTTTACCTCACTTACCAACCATAGCTCATCAAAACTGGCTACTGAGGTGTCAGTTGAATTTAATTGAATTGCCTTGTTTTCCGTGTCGTGATATTTGTTACCCTGTGTGCGATGCAACGCAACAGGTCCACGCCAGGCACCTGTCAGGAGCCCATCCGTCCCTGGCGGCAGTGACGAATTCGGCCGGGGTGAGGCCTGTCCCTGGGTCAGGTGGCTGGTCATCTGTCACCTCACCAGAGCCTGTCCTTTCTGGGCCCCGCGCTACGTGCCCCGTATGAAAACCACACTGGTCAAAGCAAGTGTACTCTAGCCTCTCGAGTTCATGAGGGGAGGTTAGCAGTTGATTACAATTAACCCCACAGCCCACCACAGACAGGGTGTGTGAGCAGTTGATTACAATTAACCCCACAGCCCACCACAGACAGGGTGTGTGAAAAGGCGCGGGGAGTCTGTTGAGTGTGTGCAGGCGGCCGTGTGGCGAGGGAGGGCTGAGGAAGGGTCTCCTGAGAGAGTGCATGAGAACTACAGGAGGGTGGGCACTACGGGGGAGGGGAGTGTGGTTTGCAAGGGAAATGGCACGTGCAAAGGGCCTGGGGAGGATGCTGAGTGGGGCTATTGGAGGGGAAATGGGAGGCAGGCATCACTGGAACCAGGGGTGGAGTAGGAAAAGCACGGAGGTGGCAGTGCTGGGTGGGAAAGGGGAAGATCAGTACTGGAGCACAGACCTTACCACTGAGCTACATCCTCAGCCCTTTTAAAAATTTTGGCACTAGGTCTCACTGAATGGCTAAATTGCCCAGGCTGGGCTCAAAGTGGGGCATTCCTGCCTCAGCCTCCCAGAGTGCCCGGATTCCAGGTGTGCACCACGCACCCGCCTCCCTGAACGTCTCTGATGACAAGGGTCCTGGCCAGTTGGCCTGACCCATTGTCCTGTCTTCCAGGAGCCAGCTGCCTCAGCAGGTCCCCGGTGGGCAGGACGGCCCTGCACGTGGCCGCGGCCATGGGTCGCCTGGACTGCATCACCGTCCTGCTGGAGCACGGGGCCTCCATCCACGCCAGGGACGCCCGCGGGGAGACGCCCATCACCACGGCCCGCCGTCTGCACCGCAAGCAGAGCGAGCGGCGCATGTTCCTGCTGTACTGGATGGCCAAGGCTGCGGCCAGCGGCCGGGGCAACCTGGCCGCCAGGAAGTTCTTCCAACAGGTGGCGCTGGCTCGCGGGCTGCAAAAATCCTGACGCTGCGCGGCGGGGAGGGGGGTGGGGGGAGCTCAGGACCACAGGGGACCCCCACCCCACCCTGCCGTGGTCATCAGAGCAGAAACACACGACTGGTCCCCTCCGACTCACGCGCCCAGCGTGCTGCCCTACTTGCCGTGGGTGCCGGGAGGGTGCAGACGACAGAGGGGAGCCGGCGCCCATTGAGGGATTTGTCACAGACGTGGTGGGCGCCGGCATCTGCTCGCATCCTGAGCTCTCTGCACATCGTGTCCAATGGCACTGTTTGGGGTGACGGGAAACCAATTACCTTCTCTCCCTTCCGGAGCCTCTAATGCACGGCATAATAGCAGTAATAACAGTAATGATAATAGCGCTATTGTTACTGCAGGAAACAAGCGCCACGATGTGGGGAGGTCGTGCGCCGTGTGGGCTGCGAGTCTCTGGCGGTGGAGCCCGTGGAGTGAGACGCTCCCACGGCGGCGGCTGCTGCTCCGGAGCTTTGGCTGAGCCATCTTGTGGGCATCTGCTTCCTGCCCGTGGGGCAGCAGTGTGGGGACGGGGAGGGGGGCGCTGTGAGTCTTCACAAGGGACGCCTTGTCACCCTTGCTGCGGGCAGAGGTGCTGGCATCAGGGGGTCACGGAGGAGAGAATCGAGCTGGCCACCTCTTCAGGTTGTCCCCGAGCAGGGCTCCCACGAGCTCTCCGCTCCCGCCCGCCCCCTTCCCTCGTCCTAACTCAGGCCTTGGACCTACAAAGCCTTACGCCAGGGTCCCCTGGCCTTCAGGGGAGCAACCTGGAGGCGCCACACAGCCGGGAAGTGAGAAGGGGGCCCTGCTACAGCTGACAGGCGAGCCACAGACCTCCAGGTCACCCGAGAGCTTCTCGGGAGGACGTGGACACCTAGCTTGGGGGTGGTGTCCCTTCTGAGATTTTAGTGTCAGCTTGAAGTTTTGCAGAGCGAGGTGCGGTGTGAAAGACGGCTCCCCCAGGGGGCTGCCTGCACTGTCACACTTGATTTGCTTCATTGGGAAGAGTGCCAGACACGACCTGAATCCCCCTGGGAGGATTCACAGCTCTCCAGCTGCAGCCTGCGGGACAAGCAGGGCCCTGTGGCTGACCCTGTCGCCCCCACCTCCCCGTCCGGGACCCCACACGTCCTCCTCCACGTCCTCCTCCGGAGCTGAGATGCTGGCAGAGGTCTCGCATTGCAGTTCTGTTTGTAACCACTTCCATCCCGGTAACCGGATTTGGCTTTTAAATTAATGAGCCGAGTTTCCTGCTGTCATAGCAAGGAAGAGCTGTGCAGACGACATGGTCTTATACTGTCTACGTGGCCGTGCCCAGCTCAGCAATCTGTTTGACAAATAACAGTCAGGGGGAAAAACAGTTTAGCATCAGTGATGTCAAATCGGAGATCCTGCTTCTGGCAGACGTACGTGCTGCCGTGTCAACAGGCAGATACTCGCTGGCCTGGCCGGCCAGACGGGTTCCCGCAGCTGAGCTGAGCTGGTGCTGGACTGGCGCGGCACCCTCGTAACTCACTTAGCTGGTGGCATCGGCCCAGGTCGTGTGGCTGGCATGAGTGCGACTCTGCTGTCTGTGTTAGTGGGAGAGCCAAGTGCCCAGCACCTGGACCACAGCCTGGGGACAAGTGCTGGATATTCAGCCAGTCAGCGGGCGAGTTCCAGGCTCTCCGGGGTGCTGCTTGGGTCAGTCTTGGTGCAGGGTCTTTTTTATGTTTTTCCAAATCCATTTTATTTAAAGGAGAAAAAGAAAAAGAAGAAAAAAAACCTAAAAATTTTAAAACACGTCAGCTGGGGCGCAGGAGTGGTGCATACCTGGCACACTGTCGTCCTGAATCACTGACCCAGAGCAGAGGGCATCTGCCTTCAACTGTCCGAACAATATTAGCACAAATCTTTCTCTTCGAGGAACTCAGAGGAATCAGTAGTCGAACTGTCTTAACTGGTTTCCTTGTGCACATACATACATTTCTTCCAGCTTCTCACACTGTGAGACCACGCAATGTTTACACACGGGTGTCTTCTTTATCTCACTAACGAGTGTGGTCTCGAGTCCCAAAGAGTCATCTGAACACGCACCTAGGATCGCGCGCTCTTCATGTTAGGCACCCCGCGCACCCCGCTTGGGGCTTGGGTGCAGCCCGGTGGTGGGGCACTTGCCTGGCTTGTGCTGGGCCCTGGAGTGTCACTCAGCACCGCAAGACCTAATGCAATAGTCACATATCCCACCCCTGGCTCCAACACAGTCCCCGTCGCCTGGACATCAGCCCGTGTCCCAGATGCCTGCGGTGGCCTTGAAAACTCTGGCAGGATCACTGGCCATTGTGGGGGCAGGCAGGCCACCGGAGCTGTCGCTGGCTGACGTGCGCCGCGGTGCCGGGAGGGTCGCTGGGAAGTCGCCGTTTTCCATGCCGGCTGCGCCAGACTCGGCCTCCCTGGGCCTCTGAGCCCCCGGGTCTCGGGCCCCACTGGGCTCCAGCACTTTGACTTCTCCCTCGGGGCTTTAGCTCCACTGAGGGCTCCTGCCACTGTCCCTTCCCTCCTCCGTGGACCCCGATGCTTCCATGGCCCAGGCAGCTGCCCGGCGACCTCTCAGCCCAGGGAGAGCGTCCTTTGGGGACTACAGGTGCCCCTCGTCCTGCATTCAATTACACTGGCCCCCCTTTCAAACTGCTCTCAGTTCCCTTATTATCAACACAGAGCCAGTGTCGTCTGGGGCTAGCTTGTTCGGGCCACCAGCCAATCTCCACTCAGACAGCAGAGCCTCGGGGGAAGCGGGGGGCTCACCGCCTGAGCAGCACCTCCTTGTGTCGGGTCTCCCCGTGCCAGCTGTGTGACCAAGAACCTCGGCTTCCTCATGCTCGGTGTGAGTGTCACCCTCCTCTCCAACCTGGGCACAGGCCGAGCCCTGGAGATCCCAGGCGCTGGCACCTGAGCCCCCCACACCTCGGCACAGGCCTGGGCTCACGGTCTGCCGGACCCGGCTCACACTTCTCCTCTGTCATTGGCTGTATGGCAGTGGGCCAGGCACCAGCCCCTGTCAGAGCCTCAGTTTCCCCCTGTGTCATACTCGGATAATAAAATCTGCCCCACCCCTATGGTCACCAGAAAGATGAAATGCCAGGTACAGAAATGACACTTGAAAAACAGGGGCCATCATCGTTATTATGACAACCAAGCTTAATTAGCTTAAAATGTTTACGTACTGGGAATCAATCCTTGCTTGCCCTGTTTCCAGAGAGCCCCCTGAGCTCTTTCCAATAAGAGTTTCCATCTAGCACCAACCATTCCCCCAACTGGGGGACCCATAATCGCCCCTGCACGTGCTGATTTTGATCAGAAGCCGAGAACTTTCTTTGCAACTTGCACAAAAGTGCATCCTGAACTGGAAACGTCAGGTCAGGTCTGCAGGAGAGGAAAACAAGCTCCCGGGGAAGAGGAAAATTCCAGTCGCAGGGCTCTGCCTCCGCACTGCGCACCCAGCGCCGGAGCAGCCAGCAGAGGGCACAGAAACCCATTAACATTTAGAAAAACACCGGTGTTTGTGTTCACCGCAAATGTCAGCGACGCTGCAGACCGCACCACTCCGGAGGCTCGCGGGTGGGCGGTTCCGCCCGGACCCTGGGCCTGTCCCTGAACGGGCACGTGGCACACAGTGGGAACACGCGACGATCTCGTGACGCCCCCCGCCCGCCTCGCCCAGGGGACCTGCAGCCCCGGCCGTGTCCTTAGCTTTGACAAAAGGCGCCACCTCCTGCCTAGCAGAGAAATTGCAAAGCATCACCTTCCCTCCCGGTTGATGTGCACCCCCAATTCACAGCTGGAAAAACGACGAATCCTGATCACACCCGAGCTGTGACAGGCGCGCGGTGTGTCCTGGCACCGCACAGGGGCCTGCGAGCCCCACACCCTTGTGAGGTGACTCTCTACACGGTGGCCGGTGGCCGGTGGCCGGGACCACTGCTCACCGTGACAAGCACCTAGAGACCCTTCGGATGCCCAGCAAGGGGACACAGGGGCGCACTGGGCAGCCACCCAGAAAGGACTGGGTCTGTGTGTGGACGTCGAGGGGTGGCAGGCAGGGGAAAGCTGCGCAAGCTGCCTAGGAGAGGCCCACGCGCTTGCCGAGTTAGGGTGTCAAATAGAGGGGAACCCTGTAAACGTCTGTGCGTGCATTTGGGCCTAGAGGCTGAGGCCAAGGCAAGCCCAGACTCCTCACACTGCTGGCGGCAGGGACGGGCTTGCTTTGCACACCTGTGAGCTGTGAAGACTGGCATGTCGTCTTTTGCGTGGCAGCGAGAGACATGCACGCTACCATTTGTGACCTTTAATATATTCACAGTCTTGTGCAACCAGTGCCCGCCTGCTTCCCCTCCCTCCACAGACCTCCTTTCCACTCCCAGTCATTCCTCTGGGTCTCTAAAGACCACCAGTCCACCTCTGTCTAGGTGGCTTTTCTCTGCCCCGGTATTTCACAGAAGTCAAACCATAGACTACGTGGCCTCTTGTCTGACGCCTTAATATCGTGTTTTTGAGGTTTAACCACACGGTGGCATCTTTTCATTCCTTTTCATGGCTGACTAATACTCCACCGTTTGCTCACTGGCCCATCCCCCAGGGCTGGTCAGGCAGGTTGCCTCCACCTTTGGCGTTTGTAAGTAAGTTGCTATGAGCGTGGGTGCATGGGGACTGGTGAGGGTTTGTGTTTTTAATTCTCCCAGGTATATAGCTGGAGGGGGAACTGCGGGGTCACACGGCAATTCTGTTTAACAGCATCTTTTCCTTTTGTAATAATAATAATAACAGTATTAAAAAAAGGGAAGAAAACAGAAAACCCCTCCGAAGTTCCCAAAGCTGGTGTTGGAGCGGTCATGGTTAGTCCTTCCAGCCACCCTGGAAGGTGGCCATGCTGGAGCAGCAGCGATCAGAGAGGGTGCGCTGCGTGCTCTGCTGGCCCCGCCACCCCGAGGGTCCAGGTTCAGCGAGTTTGGGGCAGGGGCCGAGATACTGC
>PVJX010003881.1:0-101993 GCA_004027295.1 Dolichotis patagonum
CTCATCACTCTGCTTGGATGGATTACATGCTGTTCCACTTTGTCTACTTACACTAGACTTGCGGACAAGGTCAGCTATCCCAAAAATAAGAGGACATAATATGGTAATCATCCTTAATTTCCTATCAACTTAACCAGAAGCCCTGTATAACTTATACTGTCTTATTACGACTGATCTTACTTGAATCTGGTTTGTTAAGAGTGCTATCTTGTATTGACTGATTTTATTCAAATCTGTTATGATTGATAGCATCAAGTCTAACAGTATAGGCAACAACACTGAAGATGACAAGATTCACTAATATACCCACTCTGGTTTGATTATTGCCTGCTTTTGAAGTCTTATAATATCTCCAAAGCTTTGTTTTTATTAATGTTGTTATACACTGCTGAGACACCATGGTAACCATTGTAGATCACCTTGTATTGTGGATTTATATGACTTTTTGCTTCATGATTTTCTAGGAATTGTTTTGTTTTGTCTTGCTTTGTTTTGTTTTTACCTCTAATGCAGAAAGGATAGATATACATGTAAAAACTCATGCATGTATAAAACTTACAAACAGTTTATGAGAACCAATTATATAATGCATGTTGAAATGAACAACTATTTTGAAGAAAAAGAGACACTACAGTACCCAGTGCTGACTCTGTAATGTCACGATGCGAAATCTAGCAATACTATCATTCTTTGTTCAAAGTGATTTTAGCTTGTTTTGTTTTGTTTAAGTTCAACACACATGAAGGTATGGACAGCTGTTTTGAGGAGAATGAGAGACACTGTGACAGCCATTCTTGGCTTCCCTAATGTCTGGTCTTGAAGACCTGAAATGCCTTCCTCATCCTGCTCAGATCAATTCCATACTATGTTGTTTCATGTGAATTCCCTGTATGTGACAATATGGACAACTATTTGGAAGAAAACAAGAGTCAATACAATAGAGAGTGAATATCTCTTGATTGTCTAACTTTGAAATTTATGTCTCTTACATTGCTTTCTTGTGACCCGCTTTGTTCTGTTTTGTTGTGTTTAATTTTACCCTTTTGATATAATTGCATGTATGTTTGAGTGTGTAAGATGGATGACCATATTGCTGTTTTTGTCAGATCATGGAGCAGAACTGTTAACAGTGTCACTGTTTGAATGTCTACTTTGCATGTTCTAGTTTTTTAATTTGAACAACTATTTCCAAAATGTCAGTATGTAATTGGTCAAGTAATAATTTCTTAGTGGTTTTTTTTTGTTTTGTTTTCCTTTTTTCCTTGGAATTCTGTATTGTTGCTACCCTTTATTCTGTTTTGTTTAGTTTTTTTCTCTTTAAATAAAATTTAAAAAAAACTCAAATTCATGCAATAAGCAATGAAAATGGTGAAATTACTACAGATCTCATGGAAATTCAGAAGATCATGAATACCTACTTTGAATACCTTTTCTCAGATAGGGTGGAAAATACAGAGGAAATGGACAGATTTCTAGAAATGTATGAATTACCAAAGCTGAATCAAGAAGATCTAACAATTTTGAATAACCCAATATCAGATATGGAATTTGAAAATGTGATTAAGAACTTACCAACAAAGTAAAGCCCAGATCCTGATGGATTCACGGCTGAATTCTATATGAAATTTAGAGATGATTTAACACCAATACTCCTCAAACTCTTTGATGAAACTGAAAGGGAGGCAAGTTACTCTGATACCAAAACCAGAGAAAGACCCAACCTAAAAGAACTACAGACCAAACTCCCTAATGAATATCGATGCAAAAATTCTCAATAAAATACTGGCAAATAGAATGCAGCAAATCATCAAGGAGATTGATTATACATCATAAACAAGTGGGATTTATCCCAGGAATTCAGGGATGGTTTTACATACACAAATCATTAAATGTAACACACCACATGAATAGAGTCAAAAACAAAAATAACATGATCATCTCAATAGACACAGAAAAAGCTTTTAATAACGTCTAACATTTGTTTATGATAAAAACTACAGAAACTTGGAATAGATGGTATCTACCTCAATCTGATAAAAGCCATCTATGACAAACCAACAGCCAACATTAAATGGACAAAAACTGAAAGCTTTCACTCTAAAATAAGGAACAAGACAAGAATGTCCAGTATGACCACTCCTATTCAATATAGTCCTAGAATCAATAGCCAAAGCAATTAGAGAAATAAAAGGAATAAGGATAGGAAAAGAAGTCAAATTGTCACTATTTGCAGACAACATGTTTTCTACATAGAAGATCCCAAAAACTCTGTCAAGACTACTAGAGTTAAAAAGCAAATTCAACAGTATAGCTCAATACAAAGTAAACACTCAAAAATCAATAGCATTCCTGTGCACAAACAACAAACTCACTGAGAGAGAGATTATGGAAATGATACCTTTCATAATAGTATCCAAAACAATGAAATGCTTAGGAACCAACCTCACAATTGATGTAAAAGACCTATAGGTTGAAAACTATAGTACTCTAAAAAAGGAGATTGAAGAGGGGATCAGAAAATGGAAAGATATCCCTTGCTCTTGGTGAGGAAGAACCAACATTGTGAAAATGGCCATACTCCCAAAACTGTTACACAGATTTAATGCAATTCCAATCAAAGTGCCATTAACATACACTACAGATTTACAGAAAACATTCCTAAAATGCATTTGGTAACAGAAGAGAACTAGAATAGCAAAGGCAATCCTGGGCAACAAAAGCAAGGCAGAAGGCATTACATCCCTGACTTGGAAGTTACACTCCAAAGCTACTGTGATAAAATCAGCATGTATTGGCCAAAAAACAAATCCAAGGATCAGTGGAAAAGATGAGAAGATTCAGAAACTATTCAGATATACTCAGCCACTCTATCATTGACATAGGGGCTAAGCATGTTCACTGGAAGAAAGATACCCTCTTTAATAAATGGTGCTGGAAAAACTGGCTTTCCACATGCCAAAGACTGAAACTAGACCCCTGTGTATCACCATGCACTAAAGTCAAAATGGATCAAAGTTCTAAATATTAAAACATAAACACTAAATCTACTGGAAGACAAGGTAGGTAGAAATCTTGAAGACATAGGGGTAGGCAAAGAGTTCATGAAGAAAATGCAAAGTACTTCAAAAAATCACCAACTAGGATCTCTTATTAAAAAGCTTTCGTACTTCAAAATAAATCACCAACAAAGTGAAAAGAAAACCCACAGAATGGGAAAGAATTTTAGCCAGCTATACCTCAGACAAAGGATTTATATCTAGAACATATAAAGGTATTTTCTGGTATTTTCCCAGAAAAATTGAAAAGGTCATGTCACAGCAATATATGTGTACCCATGTTTGTATCAGCACAATTTGCAATAGCTAAATCTTGGAAACAACCAAAATGCTCATCAACCACAGAATGGATAAAAAAGATGTGGTATTTTTATGCAATGGAGTATTACACAGCTATAAAAAGGATAATCTTGAAGCTTTTATAGGTAAATGGAGGCAACTTGAGATCACACTCACAAGTGAAATAAATCAAACTCACGTTTATAAATATTGCATTGTTTTCCTAGTATAAAAATAAAATTAAAAATCTGAAAGAGTAATAAAATACAAAATATACAATAGATATTGTAATAATGAAAGGGAAAGAAAGTGCTCAAAAGGACAACTGAGATAGAGGAAAGGAAAGAAGAAAGAAAGGAAAAGATTATATGGATGTTGGTAAACATATATAAATGTATGTGTGTATATATATATATATATATATATATATATGCTAGATAGATAACTATACTACTAATCTCTGTTAGTTCATCAAAAAGAACAATTTGTGCTGCCATTGTTTCATTGATCACTTTTGTGCCTGGATTTTGTAATCTGAACAACTACTTCTAAGATAACAATATGTGATATGTTAGCTAGTGTCAATTTCCTACTTTTTGTGAAATTCTGTATCATTTCTATACTTTATTTTGATTTAAACAAAATACAGTGAATGAAGTTAAAAGTTTATTATAGTAAAAGATACATTGCCATTAATCCCCCCTCAAATAATCAAAACATATGCCCTGTCGCTTTGAACACATTTATCCCATAACTCTTGGCAATGTGTCTTTTACTGTAGTAAGTTTTATTTTATTTAAACATTTGCCAAACTGTCTGTGTTCTAGTGGGTGGGGATGCATTAAGAGCACAAAATAATCTGAACTACATCTGAGGTGTCAGAGAAAAGCTTATCTGAGAGTCAAAGGGAGAGACAGAAGACTCTCGATAATCTCCTACTACTCCTAATGCCAGTGATCATCAATCAACTCCTTGAAATCAGAGACATTTACTATTTTTTTCTGCCTATTGTAGCTGAAACAATACTGATTCCCCTATTCTGACAGCTTAATCTGAATTAATTCATCATTTATTCACTTATCCTGCTTGCCAAGTATAGTAGAGAAAATAATGCACTATGTCCCTTAAAGGCTCATGTCCTAAACCCCAGAATCTGCCAGTCTGGAGCATTTAAGATTGATTACAAATGAAAATGAGGGCTGCTAATAAACTGACCTTGAGATGAAAATCATCCGGGTGGGCCTAATTTAATCACAAATGTCGGTATAAGTGTAAGAGGGAAGCAAACTAAGAGAACACAGAAATCTGCATATTATATGTCTAGCATGGAACACAGAAAAAGGGACTGTGAGCCAAGAGATGCAGGTAGCCTAGAGGCAGGATCACACTGTCTTTGTTTTTAGCTCTTAACTCTCCAGCCTTAAAAATATCACAGCCCTGGGGTGGAATCATGCCCAATTCTATACAAAGGTCCACTCCCAGTGATGGTCTTTCCACTCCACCTCATATGGGTCCTTGGCTATTTCCACTCCTGTGGCATTAATTCTTTTACTTGTTTTATGCCAATATCTCAACTTTGAGGTCAAGTTTTAATAACTGAATTCTCTATTCTTTATCAGCAATTTGAGAAAAATATTCTGAATATTTAAACAGGATTCCTGGAGAGATGTTTTTTCTAAATGCTTTTCTTCTCTGAATATTCCTTGGTATGGAGACTTTAGGATTGCCCTTCTGTATTATTTCAGAGAAATGCTGCATTGGCTGGGTCAGCATCTCTCTAGGTATCCACAGGACAAAGGACTACAGAGTATGTAAGAACTGGGTTTGTTACTCTACAAGAGTAAGAAATTGAGTCAGGTCCATGACTTTTAGTCATGTTTAGTTTAGTAAAAAATTATCTGGAACAATACAGGAGCTTAGCATATGTTGGCTGCTTTGCATGTGTGACTGAAGAGTTATAGATTAAAATCTAAATTGAGTATTAACCTCAGACCTTTAGGTTCTGTCTTAGTATTAAAGCTTCACTAGGATCAGAAAGATAGAGACAGCTGAAAATGAAAATCAAGCCAAGTGTTATTATATGCATTATAAACTGGTGGGATACAATGAAAGACCTTGGAACACTGGTATGTTTTATGTCAACTTGTCAGAAAAGCATGTTCAGTCCTGAAAAGAAGTATCATTCCACAATGTTAGAGGACTCATGTATTATTAAAAATGACTGATTTTGCTAAATAAATTGAAGTCTGTGTTATGAACAAATTAATAAAGACAAACCATTACTAAAAATATAACTGGGTTTAGATCATAGCACTTACTATGTGACTTGGAGTAAGCTGAAAGTCTCTTTCAACTGGTACTATAAGACTACTCCAAGAATTCAATGAAACAGTATTTCAGTGTCTCCTCCACACTAAGGATCCCACAAATCTACTTCCCCTCATTGGATTTCATTTAGTCCTTACATGACTCTACCACAGCTCTCACTACAGATGAAAAGGCGTCCACACTGCTCAAGGTCGAAGCTGCATGAAGG
Organism: Dolichotis patagonum; assembly: GCA_004027295.1. Taxonomy (NCBI): domain Eukaryota; kingdom Metazoa; phylum Chordata; class Mammalia; order Rodentia; family Caviidae; genus Dolichotis; species Dolichotis patagonum. The sequence goes on from PVJX010003881.1 coordinate 5,872, forward strand.
ACTCAAAGCTCAACTGGCACCAAGACGTCCTGAATTCAATTCCTGGCTCTATCTCCCCTACATTCTGGCATTCTTAACTTCTAAATGTATCCAATCCAACATTATTACAGACTTAAGTATTAAAAATTAGGAGAAAAACATGAAATATCCAAAAGTAAAGAAATGCATAAGTAAACCATCCAACTAGTAAAACTTTAAAAAGAACCATAAAAGATGAAAAGATCAGGCAGGAACAAATAAAGAACTTACATTATATTTTTTAAAGCATGACAAATAGGACAACGTACTATGCTTACAACAAAATAAAAGAGAAAAAAGATTGAAAAGGGAGAAATAAACACTAACATAAGCTGTTACAGAATTATGCACAAATTATGCACAAATAATTCATGTGCACTACCTGCATTCTAAGTGTTTGGTTAAAATGGAAACAAGCAAACATCATAGTATAGTAGCCCTTTGGGAATAATGTGGCAGAGCTGTTGAGCTTCTGCTGAGTGACAAGAGAAGACGAATGCAGTCCACCCTGAAGGTAATAAGAGGCCCCAAAAAGATACCAACAGCCAACTACAGTGAGATGAGTACTGCGGGCCACAGCAGAGAAGGCACATGGAACACTGGATATGAAGCATACAGTCTGCCAAAGCAGGTCCTAAGAGACAGCAGGCATTAGAAGATCAATTTCTCAGCTGACGATCTTGGGAAAGACAAAACAGTAATGCCGTATGAGGACACGTGAAGCAGGGTGAGCTGGGAATCTCACACTGCCTGCTATTTCCAGGTTTCAGGGTATGACTGGGAAGAATACAGGAGATAAATGAGGAAGACAGATTAGAGCCAAGGGAGACTAAAAGAATTTAGGTTATAACTTGATAGGCAAAACCTCTCTAGAAGATCAAGCTAGCATTTTAGAAAGGCAAGTATTTTGAGTTGTTAAAACTCATATGGTGAGTCTAAAAGAAATTCATAAACCTACAAAGGTAGCAGAAAAATATCTGCCTTTATTATTTTCTAAGTAGTGTATTAATAAGGCTCATGATTCTACTCAATTTAACCCCTTTTTCAACACCTATATGTTAAGGTAAAATAGGGAAGTAATATTCACTTAAATGCCCTTGAGATTTCTGACAGAAACCCACAGGATTTCATAACAGTTAAAGTGAAGAAAAAGCAGATACCCTTCAAGGAAATCTACAAACGCATTATTTCTCACCAACATGGGAAATACATACTAAAATCATGGGAGGCACTCATGGAAAATGGACATCAAATACTAATGGGAAGACAGGGAATAGCTGTTAACTAATGGGTCTTGTTCTCAGATTTCAGTGGCCTAAAATAAACAAGAACACACAAATGAATAAGCAAGGAATATGACAAAGATAGGAAGATTGTCTTCTCCCTCTCTTTTGTTTCTTGTCTAGTTTCTATTCACATTGTTTCCATACACAAATTGTGCTTGTTTCCCAAAACAAGCTTGAGTTCCTACAAGAAATATACTGCAAAAAAAATTTTTTTTTAAAAGAAAGAAATATACTGCAATGCTGCCATTATTATCATCTGTACTACTCCTGTGTTCCATGATTTTAGTCTTTTACAAGCTTTCTCTGGAGCTAACCATCACATGGATGAACTCACAGCATTTTTATACCTTCCATGCCTGCAAACCCAAATTTATACCCTGCAAAACATATAAATGAACTTCAAGAACTTCCTGGTGACTTAAAAATCTCTCAGGAGCTACTGAAAAACTATAAACAACAAACACCTCCAACCATCCCTACATTCATGACAAATATCTGACTTGTATGGAGGCTTCCAAGTGACAACAAATAAAACAATAAGTAGATATGAAATACAAGGTTTCAGTATAGATGAGGCTTTAATAGCTGAGGCTACCAATTCAAGGTACTATGGTTTCTATCAACTTGAGAGTATCATTATTAATGTAATTATTTTATAATGCATCTTCCGTACATACGTGGGACTCCATGTGCGCTTAGGTACGTGCCAACCTCATACACTACGTCATGTAATCTTTACAATCTTATAAAGGCAGGTATTACCATCCTGTTTTCCATAGGAACAGAGGCTCTGGAAAGTTACAGTGTACAGTTGAGGGCACATAGCAAAGCAGATTGAGCTCCTTTAAAATGCTATCAAAGATTTTCAAAATTGTAAGGGGGCAGAGAGTCAAAGAGAAGTAGGGAAAGTCATTAAAGTGGCATAACGACCTGAGACAGAAAATTTCTCAAAGACATGATTCTCTGGATCCTGAGACACTTCTCCACTGCTGTCCTCCTGATGCGTTCTGTGTGTAGGGCCTGGTGAAGAGCATGAAAATGGAGGTGCACTATGCATGCACAGTACTGCTGGGGGGAAGGAGAGAGACAGGGCAACCACCACTAGAGTCAGGGTAGCATCACCTCTCCCTACGGCAGCGACTTCTAGAAAGTAGGTTTTAACGCTGAAGACAGGGTAGTTTTAGTTACAGCAGCCAGCCAACCAGTCGTAACAAAAAGGGACTTCGTCATTTCTAGAAATCAGCCCATGAGTAAACAGCTGCCGCTCTTCCCTGTCTCTCTACCACAGCAATCCGACAGTGTCCTATCCCACAAACAGCAGAGCAGTAACTCACGCCATATTTAGACTTATCTAGACTCATTTGAATCTCTGGTTTTCTAATTCCATTTGAGGCAGTTTCTTTTGTCCAACATATCCTTGCCCCCAATGCTTCCGGAAGCCCTGTGAAGGTTTCTGTACCACATGTGCGCACCGTTGCCGTTTGCCTGATGATAGCTTCTGGTCCCTGCAGTGGTCCTAGGCCTTCTCTCTGATCCTGTACCATTCCAGGTTTCACTTCCAATCTGGGCTACTCTAGAGTCACAGCAGGCCAAGTGTTGCTACAGATAACCTGCTCCTCATAAATCAGGTTATTTTAGGTTTGCTTTCTGCCTTTATGGCTTTTTATGTTTAAAACTAATGCATACCTCTGTGCTCCTCTGAATTTGTAGGGAAAGAGATAGTACCAAGTCTATGAAGCATCACTGAATCAAGAACTCCCCAGGCTCCTAGTAAAAATATTTAAGACTTTTTAGGACTACTCAAGATGGAGGCTACCAGTCTTTTCAGAAACAAAATTCTTTCATCAGTTTCTCAGAACTAAAAGAGACAAGAAGTCCTCTGTCCCAGGTCTTTAAAACAAATCAGCTAAAATGCCATTAGCCTCCATTAACCGTTTCCTCAAATCTATGTTATCTCAAACCTTCCGGTCTGTGTCTTTTCTGCCTGGGGACACCTCTCCTCCAATGCAGTTCATGTCTGTGGGCTTGCCTTATCATGCAGCAACATTCCTAACAGTTGAAACTTCTCATCTGCTACTCTCATGATCTTCTCTCCCAAGAAGAGCTTCCTTACTCTTATTTTCATGTGTGTATATACATGTTTGTGTGCATTAGTGTTCGTGTATGTGTGTGTGTGCGTGTGTGTGTGTGTGTGTGTGTAGACATTAAGTTTAGAGAGAGAAAAGTTTATCCTGCAACCTCTACTATCTAAGATGTTACATATGTCTCTATTTAGCACAAAGCTTGATTTGCTGTTTCCCATATATCAAGCTCAAAGTTAACTTCCTCTAAACTCTACTTATTAGTTCTAGTTCTATTATTTATACGTATATTTTATATAGTATATCTAATTTAAAGGTAACTATCAGACACTCCCTATCACTTCTTGTCTCCAGGTCAACTGTTCAAGTCCTTTCAGAATTTCTAACTAGTCACAGAGAAGTTTCATTGTTTTAGTGGATATCTCATAACTGGTTTTTCTGTAAGTTTGCTCATGTATCTTCTAAAGTGGGTCTTCAGAACTGAACAGGTATAGGAAATCTGACCAGTCCAGATTAAAAAGGACTGTCAGCTCCCTTGTGCGCATAGACAGCTGCTAAAAGGACAATCCAACATCCTCATGCCATCAGAACATTCCTTTGCTGTTTTGTTCTACCCAGCCTATTCTCGAACCTTCCCCTATATCAGATGTGCTTACTTCTTTAATGAGAAGCTAAAATCAGCGCTTTACAAGCCGCCTTACGATCAGTGCCTTACAAGTAATTAAGACAAAATCAGGGACAAGCACTTTGGATTGCTAAGTAGCCCATCACCCTCTGTACCAAATATCTCGGGGAAAAGGAACTCCACTCTGGGAAGGTTAGTCCAATACTTTCACTGCCTTTCTAGAACTGCTGAATAGAGCCATCAACTTGGAAAATCTCTTGTCTTTGAGTCTCTGACTCCTTTAAACATTCTGCTTGGTTGACTGAATGTCATTTATCTATGGAACACCTGCCCTTCACTTTCGAGAAGTCAATACCTATATTCAACTTTTGAACAAAATCAAATGTTTCAGACAATATAATTAGGCTTCTTTATTATAAAAAAGCATTCCCTTGAACCCTTTACTGAGATAGCTATATATAAAATCCATACCTATATATACATTGATATATATAAGGGTTTGTGTGGGTTTTGTGGTTTCTCACATGTCCTGGTTGGTGTCCACGGCCCACTCACAACTCCAGCTGAAGGCTGTGAAACAGCCAGGTCAGGTGGCAAGAACACTAATTAGGAGCATTTTCCATCTCCTGACAGTGAAACTCACAGAACCAACCTAAATTCACAATAAAAATAACCGTCCCTTGCTGCTACTTTCAACAAAACCCTGACGTCAAACATTCTCTTAAGTCTTAACAAGAAAGGAAAAAATGATAAAAGAAAAAAACTCAAACATAAGTTAATCTCTCAAGAAAACAGAGTAGTTTGTCCCACAGGAATATTTTCCCTGCTCAGATTTTTATGACGCTGCTCCAAATTGAAGTGTTGTTTTTTAAGCTATAAAAGTCTTCAAAGGCCAAACTCAAGTTGGTACTCAAAGACACAATGAGATAATTTTCTGATTAACTCAATTAGCTAGCCTACATAATTAAGATGCCTATGTTTTTCAGATAATTTTTCTAAAAGTTATTATCTGCATTAATCTCCACAATTTTACCTTTCATTTTAACTGAGAAATGTGTTATTTTGAAAAGAACCTTATGCATATAATATCAAAGATTTTCCATGCACTGCTTTGGGGGAGGGGGAAAATTTTACCACTGCCTTTCAATTTTCCCCACTGTAAGGGTTGAGCTTAAATAGCCTATTAAAGCATTTACTGCATGTGAGAAGGGCACTGAATGAATGATTGTTTCCACATTGCAATAAGGAGCTGACAATAAATCTAAGAAGAAAAACTGAATCCACGTTAAATAAATGAATCATGTAAAGTGTCAAAAGTATATTTCAACTGCACTGTTACAAATGTGTTGATCTGATTTTATACTTTTGGATGGTAAAATCAACATTGTGAAACGAGGAGAGTCACTGATTTCATCAGTTATTAAAATTTTTAGTATAAACTTTAATTTTGGCTGTCAGAGATGAAGCTTAATACAAGTTGACTTGGACAGTTCATTTTCCTTCTTTTGTGCAATGGAAAATAATTTAAAATGTTGGGTATAAACTTCACTCTTATTTATTAAAAAATCTAATGACTTTTAGAAAAAAAGGATTACCAAAAAAAAAAGGAAGAAAAAAAGGATTGTACAGATGTAAACCTCATTAACTGTCCCTTGGTATCATAGTTATTTATGTAAAATTCCTTATTGACAGCATGATATCTACTAATTTATTATTAGTTGCTGCCAATATGGATATTACAAATGAAAAATAAATTCATTTCAGAGCTACAACTAATAATATGAGATACAGATATTTATTAAAAATACTTGTGGTATCTTAAACTTTTTAAATGCCAACTTTAGAAAGGGAGACAGTCCATGGGCAGCATTTTCTATCCCTGATCTAAACTGCACTGACTTTCTACTTGAATGATTATTTCTAAAAGATAAATACAGGACTTTATACCTCAGGAGTAAATACCATAATTTACAACAGTTATGCAAAAGGCAAAAAGTAGGAAAGGTTAAGAAATAGATGGAAGAAAATGAGACCTGCTTAAAGTAATTTGTAAAGCAGCACAGAAGATGAAGTTACCTAGGAAATATCTTTAGTATTACTTTTATGTATTCTAGCAATTAAACTGACCCAACTTTTTCAAAGACTTAAAACACCACTATAAAATAATAATACACACACACACACACACACACACACACACACATATATATATATATATATGAATGTTCACTTGTTACCTGGAATTTTTTTTCACATTTCCATTTATCTGAACTGTACCACTAGAGATTTACAAGATGTATTACATCAAGGTGAAACAAACAAAACTGAGTGTTAGGCCTCTTTTAGTCTCCTCTCTTGAAATCCAATAGAAAACATTTAATTCCGCAGAGAAGCCACAATGATAAGATATTTAGGTTTCGAGTCTCCACTCCCAAAGTCTTTACCTTATACTCTAATATATGGTGATAAATGTTTCCTTAATTCGCACAACAGTTTTCTATCACCCTCATAGCAGACCACCTTGAAGGGGCAAGTAAAAGGTTTAGTCATGGTTTCTATTTTTCTATTTAAATTCAATACATTCTAGTTAAATGGACAATAGGTCACTTCAAAAATAGTGGTGTATCAGTCCTGGTTAATAAACAATCCCCACAGTTGATAATGGGCCCAATGTATTCAGCAAGTCCCTGTATACACTCAGCTCATCCACTAAATCCCTTTTCAGGTGGACAGAGTTATATGGGAAGATGAGCTAGAATGAGTCTATAAAAGTCAGTTTCATTCACTGCTTTATTTTTCAGTCAAGTGCTTTAAATGATGTCCAGAAATTCACTTGGAATGTGAGACAGGAGAAAAGACTGACACACAGAGCCTCACTTTATGACCATACAAAAGGGCAACTGACCCTTGCCCAAGCCTTTTCCATGTGAAATGGTTCCTAAAGTTCATCTGCAGAGTGAAAAATCGTGGTGAGGTCGCGTGTGGATGAGTCAAGTAAAAGTGGAGATTGGTCACGGGTCTGTCATCCATTGTGGCCAGGTCCCAGCCATGTAAAGTGCTCTGTGGGAAAGTATCAGCCCCCTTAAAGAGACGCTCAGAAACTCGCAGCTCATTAAACCGCCAGCATTTGCTGCCTCACTTGTCAGGAATCATTCTGCTGAGCGACTGCTCTCCAGAAACATTCCTAAAACACAGACACAGAGGCAGCAGCGACCTGAACTGAACTGTGAGGGAGCGCTGTGCTTCACTCCGGCTCAACACTTCATTGTCACCTGACAGAGCTGTTAACCTCAATGTGCAATTTTATTTTTCCTCTTGGGCAGCTGAAATGAATATATGCATCTCTCCACTGGACTCCTGTATTATAAACTCAAATTCCCTGCTGATACATTCTTATTCTACCTAGACATCTCAAGACCAATGTGAGTTTTACATTCAGTTAAACATGTGTCTTTATGTGAGTGTATATGTGCGCACCTGTGCCATGAGTTTTGGAAAGTCTGTCATTCTCACTCCACTTCCAGACTACAAAACTTTTATTTTTATGTTGTCTAAAGTTCCCTTGAAAACCTTTGCCACAGCTCTGGTTGGTTTTTTTCTAGATGATAAACAGGACTTATTTATCTCCTTGTATGATCCTGACAATTTAGAATTATTTTCCACAGACGTCCAGTGACTTTCTGTGTCACTTTTTAAACTAGGTAGAAGTTTTACACAACATAATTTCTTACTTTTTATTTTTTTCCTCTCTTTAGAAGAGTGCTGCTACACGTTTCAGAGAGAGCCAAACTGGTCCCTGTGAGATCTTTTATGTCAAATGGGAAACAAGTGGCTTTCCTTGGTGTGTCAGCCCTGGGTTTCAATGCCATTAGAAACCACTCACAATTGCTCACTGTGCCGAGATTTGATAAATCTCTGGAAACCCCCTGAATAGGATCCCTGTGATTTTTAGTGAGGAATTAGCTCCTTGCCACTGCATTACCAATTAGCTTCCCTGAGCACATTAAATCCTGCTGCTCTGGCTTACAGAATAGCTGAGGCATTGCTGATGAAGCATTAAAAACTTACTTGGAAAGGCAGTGGGGGACACAGGACGCCGACAGGACCCACCGCAGCACGCGGAGTAGAATGGTGGAGCACTCAGAAAAAAGGGCTTGGAAGGCACTGTGGAAAAAGCATTGATCTTGTTTATTAACCACTTCTTTCAGACAATATTCAAAATTTTAGTTTCTTAAATGTAATAGAGTAAAAAGGACTTCATTTTCTCAGACTTTATTCAGTTGTAATTTTTATTGACATTCATTTTAAGTACCCATAATAGGCTAAAGTGCTTGCCAAATAATTGCATCAATATTTGGAAGATATGGTAAAAAGCCTCAAATTATCATCCACGATGCTTCCTAGTTTATTTTCTGTGTGGTCATAATTATAAATAGTAAATATCTAATAGTTCTATAGCAACACTATCCAAGAACAATCTGTGATGATGGAAGTGTTTGTTCTACTTTGTCTAATGCGATACTGACTAGTCACACACACTGACTAAACTCTGAGGTGTTCCTAATGTGACAAGATTCTGAACTCTTAAGCTACATTAATTTTAATTTAAATAAACTCATGTGACTAAGGATTGTATTAAATAGCTCTAAATATTTACTTACCAAAAAGCAATTTTAATGTTATAAGCTTATTTTAAATTTTTAAAGATATTATATCATTTTAATGTTATGTTCAGGTTACTTGAAATACACAGTTACTTGGAATACCAAGTTGCTAACAGTTAATTTACTGAGTAATTGTGTAACAAAGAATGGTGTTTCTGATCTTATTTACATGCTTTAAAGTATTTTAGAAATAACATTTTATCTCAAGAAAAGTATAAAATTAATCCAAAAGCATTTGTGTTTTCCATATAGTGAGTTACCACGCAATTCTGTTCCTCTCATTTTATTTTTATGTTATTCATAAATTTTCAAGAGATAGCTCTTTTAGCAAAGGTATGGAAAAGACACATTTTGGTGTCCAAAATGTTTTACAAATTTTTTGAGATTTCATTGTTATTATTATAAGTTCTTCTGCTATTTTGACATAATGCCATCATAGAAATGATAAATCACTTCATTAGAATTTAATATTTTAGATAAAATTTTGACCTCCATTCCTCAGTACATGAAAAACAGCTATAAAGAACGTCATGTACTATGAATAATAACTGTCCTTTATTGAGAACTCGCTATGTGCCAAGATTTGGTTAAGTGCCTCAAATATACCATGTGCTTTGGTACAATGGTTTTAATATAAGTTAAGATTTCCTAAAGATGGGCAGTTGATTTTATCATTACATACCTAGCACATTAAAAATAGCCCAATTTTCAGTAATTGAAGAAATAAACTAAGGAACAGCAAAATTCTGATTTTCCTAGGGAAAAAACGAGGATCAAAAATTAATGCCTAGCAGGGGATGGTGGTACACACCTGTAATTCCAAGATTTTGAGAGACTGAGGCGGAAGAATCAAGTTCAAGCCCGTTGTACGCAACTTAGTGACTTGGCAAAACCTTGTCTAAAAATGTAAGCATGCTTAAAAGGGTTAGAGATGTAGTTCAGCATGAAGGCCTCAGGTCCAAACCTCAGCGCATGAAAATAAGCAAATGAATAAACAACAGAAGCCAAAAGCCAAAATATCCTGAAATACGGTACCTACTAAAACTGATGAGTTCGAAATTTAAAACATGACTTCAAAATAAAAATTTTTATTAGTCTCCCTTCACATTCAAATGGAAATTTTTTTCTTAATAACATTAGGAAATGCTGTTTTGATATGATCATATACCTTTTCAAAGAACACAGTAATGTTAGACTTAAAATTTCAAATGAGAAGTATGGACTTTTTTCATCAATTTTTTTTTTTTTTTTTTTTTTTTTTTTTGTACCTGGAGTCAAACTCAGGACCTTTTGCTTCCCAGGCAGGGGCTGTGTCACTGAGCTATATGCCTAGTCCCTCATCAATTTCTTTACCAGATGTATCAAAACAAGGTGTAAGGCTTTAAAATTGCAAGTATCACAAAAGCAGTTTTCTTGCTATAGTACAATGAAAAATTATTATTAATGTTTTTTATTTAATATTTGGATTTCCAAAGGATAAGGTGTTCGTTTTAATACTGTTTTGAAAATAAGGCAGCAAAACAAAGGTATGGAAAGAATGGCGAGTTAAAAAGTTGAATAAATTTCTTAAGTTTCATAGCCATAAATGTCGAACATTGACTATAAAACCACCATAAAAGTGATAAATCATTTCATTTGGATTTTACATTTTAAACTACAAGAGGATGGCAATATTTAGGCAGATTTATACTCCCATTACTATATATCGATGAGATACTCTTAAAAATGGAAATACATTTCTAAGTTTAAAAGTTGCTCATTATAATAGCTTTTCTCTTATCTACATATTTCCCCCCAAAAGAAACATTTTACAAATAATTAATTAATTCATAGTTATTGTACTATTATTAGGCTCACTCTTTCCTTTTTTAATTTTTTTGAGGTAGAAGAAAAAAATGATCTAGTAATGTTACATTACGTATATAAAATTAAATATTTACCATGTTAGCTGGAAATACCAAAAAATATTTTTGCTCAATATAGAATATATAAGACTATATACTATATCATTAAAATAACAATAGAAAATATACATAAGTTATAACTTTTCCAATTCTATCCAAAATGTTTCTTGACTTAGTTCCAGCCCTAAAAATAGAAAAATAAAGAATTAAAAAATAATCCTTTTTTTGAGACAAATGGTCACTTAAATTCATTTGGGATGAAAGTGATTTGAAACTGTCTATTAAATCTAACCATAAAAACAGCTTTAATTCAACAGTCTGTTATACTGCTTTATATTACCTTTTTATGACAGCTGTGACCAAAAAGGCAGTATCACAGTCTGATTACAAAAATATAATCAAAACCTACAATAACAATTCTAGTTTTGGCTACAGAATGAGCTTTCACACTTTGTGACATGACCAGGCTTGGAGTTCTTGTGTAGGGTTTCTTCACCTCTTTAAATCATCTCTTGACACACATATTTACACAGATTAGCCAATTCCTGATTGCTATACATTAATACACCTTGTTTAAACTGATTTATGTGGAAATCACTGTGAAATTCCAATTAAGTGCTCCTTTTTTCCCCATGCTCCTACTCTGACATAAGTCAAATGCTAATCCATCTGAACATGTGATTGCAGGAGTGTTAAATGGTCAAAGAAAATAATTATATAAATATGATGTATTTAAAAGCATGTGTTAGACTTTTAGCATTTGTAAAGTTTGTATCTTTTTAAAGTAATGAGCAAAAGAGGAAATTCAAGCTTGATGAAAACAAAGTGACAAGTTGACAGAGGTATGAAAACTTTGTTAACCCTTACGAACTACTTTGAAGAGGTTCTTTTTAAAAAGTCAGGGAGAAAAAAAGACAAAATAATCCTAGATGATACGCATCTTAAACCCCATCAAGGCAATTAGATGTAATTATCCAGTGATCTGCCATGCTAAGAATGACCCACAGCACGCTTACCGAACAACAGAATAACAGTTACAATGGTAATATTTAAGGGGTGCTCACTATACTTTACGCCATGAAGTTAACACATGCTCTTTCACACACTCATTAGCATTCAAGCTCAAAAAGGACATGTACCTGAAATGTGACTATGACTACTTTTAGCAAATGTTAAAACTGAGAAAGAAGAACAATACAGGTTTTATATAATCATTTGATATTAGCCATGAGGGTCAGGGATTTCATGCACAGACTCTTGTCAGTTATTCAAAACTAGAGCTTAGAAAATAAACACATCTCCCAAGGTTTCCACAAGAGAAAAACAAATGGCCATTCCTATGGAAAAAAACACACATTAGGTGATATAGCGTGACGTCAGGCTCTATTAGTTCATTTCAAGACACTCCATAACCCATCAACAAACATAACTCCCAGTGACTGTGGGAAACTGTTGCAAGTTACAAACAAAATGACTTAAAATTTTTGAAACTAAAGTAGACCCTCTATGAATTCAAAGGCCACAGTGGTACTGATCTGTGATGTTGCAATGAGAGAATACTGAAGATCACTAATATAACCTTGAAATAAATTTTAGTGGCTCCCTGCACTGCTATGCAGATTGGGGAGTATGAGGCATGACAGAAGATTCCAAATGTTAAGGCAGAGGGTGAAAAAATAAAACCTTGCTGGAAGAAAATAACAGGGAATCAAATAATTTCAAAAGGATAGTTTTAATAACCTCCATCCAGTGCCAGATACAGAGTCCCTGGGAATACAGTAATCTAAAATGTTCAACCTGAAAATAGTGCGCAAGTGAATAGATTATCTGGAGAAGGTGCACCCAAATACAATGGCAAATCCCTGTTGGAAAGAATGGCAAATATCTGTTTTGAGTACTCAGACCTGAGAAATATTAAGTTTCTAATGAGGTTTGATTTACTTTACCATACAATCTAGAAGTAATTCATTTATGTGATCCAATTTCAAGCCTTGCCTCAATTAGCAGGGAAAATAAATTAGATAAATTTTATCCATTATCTTATTCATCAGGAAACACAGAAGTCAACATTTTCTGACTCAAGAGTATTTTACAGACATAAAAACATAAGGTCTTAATGTTTTAGCACAGATCAATCATGAGAAAGTAAAGTGCAATGTCTACTTGCTTGATTCTTGCTTGCTTCTGTTCTATTAATTCAACACAAATAATACATATTGCCTATCAAGTGCCAAGTATTTCACTGTGTGCTAGAACTGCAGAGATGAAAAAATAGGTTTCCTCCCTGGAAGATATTTTTTTTATGTTCCTTAACTTACAAAGTTGAATCTGATTTTTTTAAAAAATGTAAATTTCTCAGTGATCCATAAGTGCATTTCCCTAATCAGTAGTTCTTAGTCCTGAATACACAGCAGAATCAACTGGACAGCTTTTCAAAGATAAAGATTCCTAACCCTCACACCAACGGGGTTAAACCAGACTATCTGACTATCAGTGAGTATCAGGAATTTTTCTGTCACTCCACAGGTGATCATAATGTTATCAGATTAAGATCACTGGTTAAAAGAAAATAATGTTACAAAGACTTGGTCAAAGGAGGTTTTAGGCAGAAGAAATATCTTAATTTGGACCTCTACTTGGAAAATACTTTGAGAAGAAAAAGAAAGCACTCCAGATAAAGAAAGGTCACACATAAAGAACAGGAAGTAAAGATAGCGGGGAAAGAGTAGAACGGGTTAGGGAGACCAGGCTGGCTACTGGAACAAAGTGGAAGGGATGAACATTAAGCAGTGTGGCCAAAAGAGTTAAATGTGGCTAATGGAATGAAGATCTTACAGGGTAAAGTGAGCATTTTTGTTTGATCTGAGGTCAAAAGGGATAATTCGGGCTTTCCTGAATAGTTTGGGATAGGACAAAGATGCTCCTCACAGAAAATTTCACCCGGCAGTGGAGGTTGAGATGTAGTGCACTAAGAAAGGGCTTCGAAAGGCCGGGGACCTACTGCAGTAACACTGTGCTGAAGCAACAAGTAGCCAAAGTATTTGTTTCCGCACTTTCACCAGCGTCACGCAGTCACTCCTCACCGTCAACCATAAGTAGGATCTGGCTTCTAGGTGTTCAGGGTCATCCTTTTTGCTGCTTCGTCCTTGGAGTTTACACAGACAGTACTGAAACAAGTGAGCTAAAATTGAGTGCATGTCCTACTCTTCATTACAAAATGTCAGGGAAGAGATTATACTATCAAAAGATGTTACCTGTAAAACTCTACTTCTAAAAGCAGCACCCTATCTACTAATATGTTGCTTATGGTAAAACAGTGCAAAGAAGTCTTTCATGTCTTTTCCTGTTTCTTATCAATGGGTTTTTGAAATATGCGCTTGAAAGTCAACTGCTAACTCTAATCATCTGTTCACTTTTTTTAAAAAAACAGGGCCTCACTATGTAGCTCAGGCTGGCCTCAAACTTGCACATACTTTTAAAAAAAACCCAATCATTATTTTCTCTCATAAGTGATTCTCACTTGGAATCCTATAAAGTTGCAATAAGCCTCTGTTTCCTTATTTTAAATGCGAGCATCAAGAGGAAATAGAGGCTTAATGAGGTTATATGAGTTTGCTTAGGGTTATACAAATCAGTAATAAAGAGATCATAGGCTTGAATGTAGACTTTAAAAATTATAGAAATGCTGCTAAAACCATCTCAGAAAACTATACAGTACCTTAAAATTTACCCAAATTGCCATTTTTGCTTTGGAGAAAGCACTGGGAAATTTTTATTACAAAGAACCAGAAAATAAATAGGCTTTGTGAGCCAGGAAGTCTTTATTACAACTATTTGATCTGTAAAGTAAAGCACCTATAGAAAATATATAAACAAATAGGTGTGATTTTGTTCCTGTCTTGAAGAATCAAGCTTTTTGCTTCAGACCCAACATAACTACAGCACTGGCTCAGCTTAATCCAGCCTCAGGTTAGTCTATTAAAATCTTCCAGTATTTATGGTTTTATTTTCTTGTTAAAATAAATAAATTTCTCAAAGAATAACTTACTGACTCCCTGTATTTTAATTTAGAAATCATTCGAGATATAAAGTTTGAAACAACAAGAAGTGTGGAGAGTTCTCAAGACAACTTATAGAAATGTACCTACTATATATTTTATTTCTGATGATCATTTACAATTAATCAGGTTAATGTTGTATTAACATTATGCCTGAACATCTGAAAGAAAAATGAAAAACCTAGTTCATCTCTGGAGTATTTATAAACAAGATAACAAATATTTAACTCTTTCTTTCTTTTTCCTGGTTCTGAAAGAAAAGTCTAAAAAACTTGCAGAGGCTTTTCAATCTTTGTCTTCAGGGAGAGTTTTAGTGCCTCAAATTTACTGCTCATATAACTCACAAAAATATGACCTTAAAATATTCGTAACTAAGAGCTGGCTGACAAAATGAATAATGCTATTAAAAATGAAGTCAGTTATGGTAACTTTATATAAAGTGATGAATCACTTTGCATTGCCAAGTTAAGTATTCACTGGAGGCTACAAAGAATGAAAGGGAGAGATTTCATTAAAAATGGAAACATTACTGAAAGTGAAATAAAACATTTTGGAATAAAATATACCAGAGTCTGGTAAGAATATTATGTTTTACAGCAAAAATCCAATTTCTTACTAAGTATAAAATAGAAATATAATCTAATGAAGTTTTAAATGAGGATTCTAACAAGCATTCCTAGATAATAATCATATTGTTTCATTCTACAATCTGCCTTTCTACTCTTGGTAGACTCCAGGTGCACTTGAATGAAAATTTAGTAATTTAGACTACTTTAAAAGTTGCATGCTTTTGTTGTAAATAAAATCACTGGAAGTAAAAGAAAATTTTAAGGGTGGCAAATCAAAGTCCCTCAAAAGAAGTAAGATGGATTCCCAAGTTATAGACAATATCGCCAAAAGAAATATGGTGGTAGAAAGTATATCGACTGAGGAGTAAGTGGAAATATTGATCTACCAATCCTAACACAAAAACACATTGGTTTAAATATTTTAAAGCTAGTAACATTTCACTTATGTGAAAATTTTCATACCCAAAGAATCTCAAAGCATTTTATGAACACAGTTATTAAACAAAAAAATTGTGCAAGCTCCTTCACTGTCAATTTCTATCATTGCTTAGCAACAAATTTAACCATGAAATATTCTGACACAGAAAAAAACTTTTACCAGGCATGGTCTATAATCCCAGCACTGGGGAGGCTGAGGCAAGAGGATCACTTCGAGTTCAAGACCAGCCTGGACTACATAGTGAACCAAGGCAACCCTGAGCTACGCAGTGAGACCCTGTCTCAAAAAAATTTTTCTCTGGTGAACAAAAGACAGGACGAAGGTGGCCCACTCAAAGAGAAATAGAGACCAGTTTTAGCATCTGCACCACAACGATGGAGAACCAATTGGGCTGCAGCTCAGTGGAACAGCACTTCTCTAGCATATATGAGAAGGTGCTAGATTCTCTCCACAGCACCACACACACACACAACACATGCACACACACAGATAAAATCACCCTTGGTAATCTCTTTAAATTGCCCTTTACATATACCATTATTACAAAGCATAACCCCGAACCTAGTCAATGTTAATGTTTAAATTCTAATATGACTGAACGTACATTTCTAGGGTTTTAAAACACTGTACCTGTTAAACCTCAAATCCCTAAGGTGAACAGAAATTCTAAAATATTCCTGTCTTTTGGATTACTCTTGTTTTATTGTCAAACTCAGTAACTTCAACACAAATTACCAGATTGATATTCGCTTATTAGAGCAAAGCAGAGAAGCATGTTAGGAGCCGGGATGGACAGGTAGTAGGGTGGAGGCAAACGGAACGCACGGACATTGCTACTCCACTGTACGGTAGCTCCAGCTCAGATAGTACTGTGTAAGAAGTGTGCTAATGCAGTCTGCTCCCAAAGTGAAGAGCATGCTTGTTCCATATTTCTAAGGACTACCAGAACTTCTCCTTGCACCTGGAGATGTTGATTAACTTATGGACCACATATACTCTCTTCACAGAATGATTTATGTAGAAGTTAATGACACAAGTTAATATCATGGTTCACAGCTTTAATATGCCCCTGAAGTTTCAAGTCTTCAGAGGTGGGGCTCTAGGACATAACCAAATCATGAGGGTGCTAACATGCTGGAGGAGGTGGGTCACTGGGTCCATGACCAGTCCTCAGTCCCTTCCTCTTTCTCTGCTCATCCCCGCCGTTTTCCAGGTGCCATGAGGTAAGCAGATTTCTGCTGCCATCCTTCTGCCTTGGAGCCAGCCAGTCATAGACTGAAACCTCTAAAACCATGAATCAAAACAAACCCTTCTCTTTAAGTTCTGCTTGTGTTACTATTATTTGTTGTTGTTTTGATTGTGGTGAGGTGTTGTTTTTTGGGGGGTGGATTTTGGTTGGCTCTGTTTCTGCGGGCCCCTTTCCACTGATCGACATCCCCAGCCCTTTTTTGTTTTATTTTTGTTTTAATTTTGAGACAAAGTCTTGCTAAGTCACTCAGATTAGGCTCAACTTGCAATCCTCCTGTCTCAGTCTCCCAGAGCACCGGGTATTACAAATGTGTGCCACCATATCCAGCTACCTTAAATGGTTCATATCAGGTATTCTATCTCCTCAACAGAAATATAAATAACAGTTACCTATGAAGACATAACAGTTACTTATGAAGACAAATACATTAAGAACATGATTCTAGGGGTAGCTATAAATTCCACTAAAGGATGGTTGGGGTGACGGCCAGAACTAAGCACTGCTCAAATGGATCACATCATTGTCTTCTTCTGAATCTCCAACTCTCATTGTTCTGATTCTGGGTTAACATCAGCAACATTCAAGATTCTGAGATTTTAATTTGCCAGAACCAATCTACAGCATTTTTTAGCAACAAAATTGACAAACTCTAGCTTTAATCAAATCAAAAAGTTGACAGTGTGTCTGGAACCACCACAATGAACACAGATGCACTTCCTCCCCCAAGAACCTAAAATGTATGAGAAGCAATTTTATTTCACGCTTTCAATGTATCTTAGGAAAGAGAAATAAACTACCATTTTGAACGTAAAACATAAGTGCACATGGTTTCAGAGAGACTCAAGGATTAATAGGTAAACAGTGCATGGAATAGGAGGTAAATAGGAAACCAGAAGATACATTAAGTAGCAATGGTAGAAAAACTCTACCTTGGTCATAGGAAAAATACTGTGGATCTTCCATTTCTGTACCACAAGTTCAATATTCTTGGTAAAAAGACTAAGATCATATCAACTCACTTATCTGGAATGAATGAATATTTACTTTCCTATCCTTTTATATGCAGCAAAAGTAGGTTCTGTAGACAAATTATTTTAATGTCAAATATTTTCTAAGATATTTTAAATAACACGTTATTAAAAAGCAAAACTCTGCTTCACTTATTTCGAAGAAAGGTGATACAATAAACCATCAACTATAAAACTCATGGCCTTTTCTTAACCAAGAAAAATTTAATTTTCTTATCTTTTTATAGTTCAAGGTCCTCTTTTATATACAGAAACATGAATGTCTTGCATGATATATATCTTGTATATCTTACACAACTGTATCTTGTACAGTGTTTTCCAACTAATGACAATAGTGAACTTCTGGGCGTGTATCTCCAATAATTAGAAGTTTATTCACAAAATCTCTTGGTTCCCATTAATTAAGCTATTATAGGTCCAAGACTTTTGTTTTAAAAGTGGAGTTGAATGTATTCATTGCCCATTATTGTTCTATATATACCCCTCTCAAGCCTTCAGTAATGCTCTTTGATTGTTTTAAGCTTTTAACAGACTCCGCATAAAGACAATCTGACAGCGCTCCTTTTCTTGCTCTATATACTCACTTTCCAATTTTCAGAAATGAAGCACTGACAGCTATACTTATATCTCTCATGTAAAGACATGTTACCCTTTAACTGTTAGAATTTTTCTCATTTTAAAAATCAATTTGTTTACTTATATGCTGATATAAAATCATAACCTGATTTATTATGGAGATTAAAAATGTAATTAGTTATCCCATTGCCCCTCATTAGTTTCAAATAGAGAAAGACTAATGTAAGGTGTAAGACTAAAGATTTGGCACATTTTTTCCCATTTATCCAAGTCCACAGATAATTTAAAGTGGTACTTGAAAGCAAAACAAAATTAGCAAGTGAAGCAATTTTTTTATTTCCAGAAGGAAAACCTGGAGTTGGAGGAATAGTTACCTTGCTGGCCTATTCTGAAGTATCAAAAAGCTAACAATTCTGAAAATAACTGGTAACCTATAAAGTGTAAGCTCCTCAAGGACACAGAAAGTTGTGTTTTGTTCAGTGATTAAGCCAACGGTCTAGAACAGAGCCTGGCACATTAAAAGGCCTCAGTAAGAATTTTCTCAGTGAATGAAATAGTTGGTGTTTTTAAGAATAACCACAACAATGAAGCCAAAATGTATGCGGTGGCACAAACCCTCTACATTTGAAATAAGTCTATATTTCAACATGCATTTAAAAATAACTCTGAGGTTTTCTTCTGCAACATTTAGACTGGTGCACTCAAATTAAGGTTGAGAGAAAAGTGGGCAGTTAATACACTAAAGATTTTTAAAATCATATTTTATGATCTCCTTATAAGTTAGTTCCTAAAGGATCTGAACTGGTGTTTATTGTTATTCTGAAAGTGTTATTAGTGTTTGAAAACAATACCTTTCCGATATTGTTGATGCTCTCCACAGACATCAATCACTATTCCATCCTCACCTAATTTCCAGGCCACAGCTAAAATCATCAACACCCATTATAACTTCCTAACTCTACACTGAATAAGCCAATAAAACTGGGTAATATTCAGAAAATCACATTATTGGGTAAATTAAAAAATGTATGTAAATTCTGATTTTTAACAGCATATTTATGAGAACAAATTTACAGGGTTCTTTCCTTTTCCAGTATTTTTTTTCCTTTCAAAAATCACATATACTCTTCACAAAAATGCTTTTTGAAATAGAGGGCTGTTTGTCAAATGAAAATCTAAGAGTATATCAAATCTTCAATTAGACCTGAATAAAATACTTAGCCACTTTCACTGCATCAGAATAGTCTGAAAGAAAATATAAAGTCCTACACTTTCTTATTCAAAAAATCACTTTTGTATTTGCATACTTTAATAAGTATACAAGAATATGTTCTTAAAAAATAAACTAGTTTTTAAAAATCTTTACCCACTAATTGCAGTATTCCAAGGAAGTAAGTATATGAAATTAATTTTAGGGTTATTGAACTATCTGCATTTGATTCCCATATGTTTACTTAATCAGTAAAACGTGCAGAGGTTTAAATTAAGTGATCTTTCATTGCTGTGAAGCTAATACGAACAATTTAAGAATTCCTTAACTGTAACTTTTATGAACACAATGTCAAGTCACCAAGTTATGCAAATACCAAACTTTCTTGAAAATGTTATTTTTATGAGATGTATTAATTCTTGTCTATGTGAGCATATTTTATACCCTTCTAATTTTCCTAATACTTCAAAAAGAAGCGTGGTCTACTACTAAAGCAACATAACCCCTGCCTCCCATGTGTATGTTCCTCTTCCACGGTGCAAAAAGGCTTCCTGCCATTTAGGTTTTACACTATGTGAATGAGACCGATGTTCATATAATTATATTCGTTCCATTTGTTAGTAACCATTTCAAGCTGAAAGACCACGACAGGTTCTAAACATGTTAAATTCTATAAAGCCATTAGCAATAAATTTGATCCGGCCGTTTGCTGGGACAATGGGAACTGCTGAAAAAGCGTCTATTAGTCATTCTAGACAAACCCATTGGGATTAAAAGAATGAGCTAAGACCGTCTAAGGACGAAGCACACCCTCTCCCCTAAAAAAATTAATCCAACTGAATTTCAGTTTCTGAGGCTCTAAGACAACTTTCCCTTTTATCACCGCTAATTTCGACAACACTTCTTTAAACTTTACCTAATATTTGACTCAACTGTCTTCCTCCTTCCAATCCCACTAGTTAGGTTACACATAGTAATTAAAATAAATCCTTCTTTTGGTAAATGTCCGTGGATTGGTGAACTTCGTACCACAGTTGCCAACTTAGGTTTTTTGTCAGCTCTGCACCAAGCAGAAGGCGGCTTTGGTTTCTCTGCGCCTCACCGATCCACAATGTGAGCAGAGAAAGCCAAACACCTGGCCCCACTCTCCCTCCACCTATCTTCCCTCGCGCGCTTCCCGACCGACCCAACTGTGGTCACGGAGAGTGGCAGCAGCCCCGAGGGCCGGCGCCACGGGGTCCCCGTGGTCGCGAGTTCGGACAGGAGCGAGCGGGCGGTTCCAGGCGCTGAACTTGGGCGACGCCGGAAACCCAATGCAGGCAGCTCGGGCCCCGCGCCCTTTCGGTCAAGGCGCCCTCAGAGTTCCCCATTAAGGCCAAAACAGCAAAGCAGCTCCACCACTTTGGAGAAAGAAGGAAAAAGAAAAAAAGGAGGTGACAGAAAGGAAACTGGAAGATGGGGTGGAGCGAAGACGAATCGCCAAAGTAGTGGTTCCCTCTTTCCTCCGCTGCGCCACCTCCGCTAAAGCTCGACGCGCTCCGGGAAGGTCCGGAGCCGGCGCCGCACGCTCCTCTGGCGACCTCAGGCCCCGGGACGCGCAGGGTGGCTCACCTGGGGCCGACGGCTGGAAGGCACAGTCCCGGTCCTCCGGAGCGCGACCCGGCAGCCTCGCGCTGTCCGCCGAGGGGCTGAACACTTGGAACGCCCAGCGCGCGCCGTAGGGCGGCCCCGCCGGGCTGCCTCGCTCGGCCGCGGGGCACAGCTTGAGGGGCACCGGGCTGGCGGGCAGGGTCCGGAGCTGCGCGCCCGCGGCGGCGGCGGCGGCGGCGAAGGCGGCCGCGGGGCCGTGCGGCGGGGGCGGCGGCAGCCCGTGCGCCGGGGCGCTGCCCGCCCGCAGCAAGTTCTCGATCAGGAAACTCTTGCCCAGGCTGCCGAAGCCCGGCGTGGCCGGCAGGCTGAAGAGCGCAGAGGAGGCCACCACGTCCCAGTAGGCGCCGGCGTGCGCCGCCACGGCACTGGGGAGCATGGTGCGCGCCCGGCGCGCCCGCCTCCCGCTCGCGCCGCGCACCGAACCCGAGCTGCCGCCGCCCGCGCGCCGAGCGCGCCGAGCCGACGGGGAGGACGGGCGCCGAGGACGCCGCGGGCGTGGGCCGGTATTATTTATTTGCGTTGGGCGTTCTTTTTAGGGCTGGGAGGAGAGAGCGGGAAGGGGGGGGGGGTCCTTGCGCTCCCTGGAGCCGCGGCGCAGGCTCGGGAGCGCCCGGAGTCTGTGCGGGTCGCTAGGGTTTTTTTCTAGAAAGACGGAAGGTGTGTCCAGCCCATCTATTCATGTCACCCGGCCCGCAAAGTGACAGACGCGGCCAACAATAAGGGCAACCCGAGGGGAGTCGGCGCTGTGGTAAGGGGAGGAGGCTCTGGCGGGGGGAGATGGGCGTGCAGGCGACGTGAAAGGGGCGCGCATGTCCCCCCGGGGAGCGGGTGAGCCGAGGCGGTAGTGCTGGAGCCCACGGCCCCGGCTGGCGCGAGATCCGCGGACTCGGCGTTGGGCAAGCTGTGGGCGGGGACTCGCCTCGTATCCCGGGTACCCGCGTGGGGCAGCCCTGGCGCGCCCGCGTTGGGTGTCACTTGAGGAGCCGAGTGTCCACACGCAGGGGACTTGGACAGAATCGCCCTGCGTCAGGAAAACTCGACCTTGATGCTAAGACTTGGGGTTGTACTGCTGAAAAGTTTTTTTTAAAGAGTAGTATATTTGCATATTATGTGAGGCTCCTGTATTTTAAGGGAAAAGATGTGTTTTTCTTGGGCGATCTCAAGAAATTTCTCAATTTTCACTGATTTACTTCAGGTCACTGTTAATAAGATTTGTTAACTTGCAACGCACAGATTCAGGAAAGAGGTTTCTGCAGCTCCTTCTCTTGGAGGAACGAGCTGATCAAATAAATTTTGGTGTAGGAAAGAGAATGTATTTAGAGTTGGTTTTGCCCAACCATCCAGTGAAGAAAAGCCACTACCAGGTCCTCTTAGACATTCACGGTTGGGCCCTTCTCTGCAGAAAGATGGGTGTGAAAACATAACATTCTTTAGGACTACAACATATCTCCGTGCCTGTGTCTTAGTGTGCTAGTCCCTCCTCTCTCCTCTTAAGCTCTCTGTCTCCCTCCCACCCTCTCTCCCCACTCCTCTCTTCTCTCCTTCCATCTTTTTTTTCTCTCCCTTCTCCCGAAAATTTAAGTATTTTTAATGTATTAACAGTTTGCTAAGTGAAGACAGGGCAGATGAAAAGTATGGCTTTGTGTGTAATTAAAGGCCTTATAACTACAAAGCTAGTTTAAAGGCATCTGGTTTTGGAAACCATCACCGGTTTGGAAACCGTTAACGTATCAATGGAGCGTTAAAATTGTGCCCCTTTTGTTGTTGTTGTTGTTGTCAAGTAACACGATTCATTGCCACTTACCTGCCCAAATCTAGACTTATTTATTTAGAGTAAGATTTTATAAGGATGTCTGCAAAGTTTGAAGTCACATGCAGTTTTTCTCTTTGCTCTAAAAATAATGTGGTCCTTTGCTTCAATTTACTTGAAAGCTTGACTGGAGTTAACAAACTATTCAGATAAATTTCCATGATTTATATTTCCTTTACACTAACTATGTCTAAAACGTTTTTCTTGCTCTTGTTTGTTTTGTTTGACTTTTTGAGACAAGGTCTCGCTATACAGTTCAGGCTGCCCTTGAGCTTACTTTGTAGAGTAGGCTAGTCTCAAACTTGAGATCCTCCTGCCTCAGCCTCCCAAGTTCTGAGATTACAGGCAAGCACCACCATGCCTAGCTATGTCCAAAACTTTTAAAACGTCAACCCTTTCCAAAAATTAGCATAGTTAGATAAATTAATAAAGATGGAAATATTTTCTTATCTGATGGACAATTTTATCACCTAATGCTCGATGGGAATGAAGTGATTTTTCAAGACTGATGTATACTACCAGGATCCATTCACTTATTTATTTACTTTGCAGATTTTTACTGAACATATAGTATTTGCTGAGTGTCTTAGTTACTTTTCTCTGGTTGCTGAGACAAAATACTTGATGCCCAAAGTGAAGCAAGGGAAGGTTTATTTCTTCTATAGCTCTTGGAGGTTTCAGTTCTTATTCAGCTGGCTCCAAGGCAGAACGGCTTGGTAGGGCAGGCATTCATGACCATTGCAAACAGCAAGAGCAAACAGAGCAAAAGAGGAAAGACACACCTTCTTCCTGCCCTTACACTGTATACTGGCTCCACCCCTGGGCAGGTGTAGCACTCACACCATCAATCCCAGCACCAGACAACAAACAACCAGGAATGTCAAATTCAGCCACATCTATGCTTGCATGAGGTTTGGAGGGGGGGGCATCCAAACACAAAGCATAACACTGAGCATTTGCAGAGTTCCTGGGAATATGGGGAAAACTGTGATTCTTGTCTAGGAGACATTCATAGCCCAGATGCAAAATATTTGAGGGACAGCTTCAAATGTGGAAGGTCATGTGTAAGGAAAAACTTTCTAGAGTCTTAAAACCTGAAATATAGTAGTTGGGAATAGGATATGAAATAGCAACATTAGAGTTGAGCGGAGAGAAAGAAGAGTTACGAAGGCACTGCCATCTCTATCACAGCCATCATTGTCATGCCGTGTGTACAGCCAAGCACAGTACTAAACACTGTACACATGTGTGTTCATGTCTTTCCACAAAAATACTAAAAAGTTGATACTGCCTTGTTGTTACTGGTGGAGCACAGGTAATTTTAAAATTTTAATTTATTTTTTTAGGCCGCACACCTGTCACAGTGATGAAGCTGACTTGCAGCACACAGCTTTGCTCTTAACCATTAAGTTCAACTGTTTCTTCATGAACTCTATGGCCATGCTGAATTGTGTCACCTGGCTGTCAACTAGATACAAAGATGCAAAACAAATAATTCCTTCTTTTAAGTGTAAGATTCAAGGACAGTTTGAGTCAAGACTGGCTGTTGGATCAGCCAAAGTGCCTGCCATAGTCAGATAAAAAGATGTTAGAAAAATTTGGATACAAAATGTTGTGCTATTTAATAAAAGGAGTGGCAAAAAGAATGAAATGAAAGGGACAGTGTTATAAAGGTTGAATCTGTAAGCCTAGATAATGATGTAGAACAGTTCCTGAGGCAGTTATGTATTCCCCAAGGGACATTTGGCAATGTCTGGAGATTTTTTGGGATGACAACATGGAGAAGGGATGTTCTGGTGGCTTCTGTTAAATAGAGGTTAGGGATTCTGCTTAACATTTCACAATGCACATGGAAGCTCATGCAACAAGGAAATAACTGGCTCATAATGTTGATAGTGCTGAGGTTAAGAAACTTTGGTTATAAAGAATAGATGCAGGATCACTTTCAGTTTTCTGCTTTGATAACTGGGTAGTGTTATGGTTTATGTATAGATGTCTCCACAAAGCATAGTGCAGTCATGGGGTTTTTTGGGGGAAGTGGCTAAATCTAGAGTATATGAATGATTCATACTGCAATGATGGGATTAAGGATGCTGAGATTAAGTGTGGATGATTGCTGAATCAGTCCACTGATTGGCTTGGTGCCACCCTAATACCTTAATCCTGGTAGACTGTATATAATGTAAGGGACAAAAAGAGGCTTCTCTTACTCTCTCTTGTTGGTTTTATTATCTTCTGTCACTGTGAACTGTTGCCCCTCTGCCCTGTGCCACCCTGCCTTGGAACCAGCTGGTTATAGACTGAAACCTCCCCAACTGTGAACCAAATAAACTTTCCCCTGTTTAACTTTGGTTGTCATGTATTTTGTCTCAGCAACAAGAGAAATAACTAAGACAGGTAGTTTCTCTTACCTAGATAGGGGCTGACAGGAAGAAAGGTAGGTTTTCTGTAGGAGAATGATTGGGGGGAAAAAAAGATAGAGAGAAGCTGTGATGGCTTATGGAATATTTGAGAGAGAATATGTAGTGGAAAGAGGAATGAATCTACAGGAAAATACCAGGGAATACCAGTATTTAAGCAGATAGTGAAAGAAATACAAACTGTGAATGTGACGAAAAATAAGCAGCTAGGATTCAAAGACAGGAGCAGCTATGTTTTCAATGGTGATTAGGCCAGGAGAGCTTCACTGTCATGAGTGGATTAATACTCTTTATAAGAGGGCTTGAGGCTGTAAGTCGACTCTCTTGATGTGTTTGCCCTTCTATGGTAAGATAATGCAATAAGAAGGTCCTTTCCAGATACCAACACCTTGATATTGAGCTTCCCATCTTCCAAAATGGAGAATAAATTTCATTTCTTTATAAATTACTCAGTGTGTGTTCTTCTGTTACAGTGACACAGAATGAACTGAGAAATCAAGAAAAAATGTGTCATGGAGGGCAAAAGGGAGAAATTTCAGCAGAGAGGATGGCAGACTTTGGTATTTAAAAACAAGGCTATATGCCTAGTAGTTTCTTTTTGCATCTGGACAGACTTACAAGGTTGTTTATGGCCAGTGAAATAAGGATTGAAGTGCTTTATTTGTCCCTCAGACCGACCTCTTGTAACAATCTACATGGTTTTCTATATGATTTTTTATTCTTCAGTGGCCAGTTGAGGACTGTAATAAGTCTCTAGGAAATGGTGGAGCCACAAATGAAAGGACTCCAAATCTCTCCATCACCACATACAAGCCCAATAAGCAAAGATATGTGGAGAAATGACATTGGTGAAACATAACTTTTATCAGGTAATGCCATCAAGATTTAGGAATTAGTTTCTATAGTTTATTCTGGCCTACCTTAATTAACATGCTAACTGTGTTGAAGTCTCAGACCAAACATAAGTATCCTGATTCTCGGTGACTTGGTCAGGAACTTTTACATGGGGAAGAAGGGAGGCACAAACCAGTGTGTTGAAGGATAAAGGCCAGTAGAGGACAAGAAAGTGGCAAAGTAGAGGTTGAAGAAACATAGGAGAAACACTAAAGGGTGTGAAAGTAAGCGAGAGGGGTATTTATATGATGACAGAAAAAAAGGTTCTACAAGGAAAAACAGATGGTCAAAGGGTGAGGCAGGTGTTTTATGGGACAAAGTCTTTGAGGGCCAGGAGAACTTATGATCCGTAGTTCAGGAGGGTTGGGGCTTATTTGGTCTTCACATGAGTGAAAAGGGAGAAGAATAGATAGATGCCTGAAGAGTTGGTCGTAGAGAAATATTGAGTCTTTGCCTCATGACTTTTATTTTCTTGGTGAAGCAGCTGTGGATAATAGAAAAAATAAAATCAGATCAGTGTTACAGGAGATCTGGGTCTGAAATTCATCTTTAGAAACTATTAGTTATGTGTGGGAGGGAAGTTTTATTGTATTCCCAATTAATGGGCTTCTTTACACCCGCATTTTGTAGTTCCCTCTCTTTTTGACTTTGAGCTCAATTCATGATTTGCCTTGGTCATAGTACAACAAGGAAAGGCTTTTAAAAAAAAACACTAGGGTGTTTCTCTTTCCTTTCTTGAATTCTTGAAGTTTCTGTGAGAATAAACCCAGTAGAAGATGAGAGAACTCATGAAACAGAGGAATTGATCCAACTGACACCATCCTAACCTAGCCAGATCCCAGCTTTGAAGTAATCTCCCCCCACCCAGACCCCCACCAAAAAAAATCCTGTATCTGATAAACGCTCCAGGAAATGCACAGAATAGGGAAATGTGCTAAATGACTCCTTAGGGATACAATCTTCAGAAACCAAAATGTGGAACATTCTAGGCAACAAGTAACTGATTTATAAATAAATGATAATAAAAAGGAAGAGGGAACTATTACCGACTGAAAGGGATCAAGTTATAGATCAACAATATGAAACACATGGAACATGTTATTGGGGACATTTGGACATAAATTTAATATTTAATGATACTTAGAAATATGTTTTGTTTAGATGTAATAAGAGTATTGTAGTTAGTTTTCTTTAAAGCGTCTTTAAACCAGCTAAAAACAAAGAATCAGATGAATCTGGTAAACTTGAATATAGAAAAATTCCTGGTAGTTTCTTAACACTTCACTTTAGCATTTGTTTTACAATAAGCTGTGTAAAACTTTCATTAATGGAATTCAGAGCCTCAAAAATAGACTTAAGGTTAGGCACGATGATGCACACCTATAGTACCACCATTTTGAGAGGCTGAGGAAGAGATTCAAGGCCAGCCTGAACCATATAGTTAAACCCTGCCTCAAAGAGACAAAAAAAAATTGACTATAAATCTAATGCAGGATTAGAATTTTTTATGTAAATCCAAAATACATCTGTAGCTAGTGTGTCAGATGGTACTAAACATACAGGTTCAATGAAAAATATGTGATGGATAATTGGATTTCAGTAATTTTGTGTGTACATGTATAGGTGTTTCAGCTTAAAAATCTGATTCTGCCTAATAATCTTTTATACTTTGAAAAAAATTTTAAAGTGGTCTTTAGTGTACAGAAAAATAAACTGACATCTAAAATAACTGCCAACAGAATGTTATAACTAGGATTTTTTTCAACATAACTCACATGGTTTGGAAAGTGATAAATTAGACAGATGAGCAATAGGAAGTTTGTGACTGTTGAAGCTATGTAATAGTATATTGGTTTATTAAATGGTTCTCTTCACTTTTATATATTTTTTAACTTCCATTTTAAAATTAACAAAAGCATCCTTTAGAGCTAATCAGTTATTTCCCAAAAATAACCACTAACAATTTCCTATATATTTTTTCAAAATTGTTCATGAACACTCAGGCAAATACATCTACCTACTGATGAATATATATAATTTTTAAACAATGGAATCATATTCTAAAAGACAAATAAAATTGTCTGCATTATACCAAACATTTGACTATTTACCTAAATACATGTTTAATGGATTTGAAGAGCAAGAATTTCAACATCTCTAAATCTAACCTAGTGTGTCAGATTTGACTGTTTTTATATTATGATATTAAAAGCATCATATAAATATTTTACACTGATAAAAGTCCTTTGCAGAATACATATTTTGAGTCCTGGATAGACAGGCCTTGTATGTACTTTTCCTCTTCACCAACTGACAGTTTAAGATTATATATAAGAGTCTTTTGAAACATTTTCCCAAGAAGGTAAAATTTGAACATACTCTTATTGAAAGATCTTCATAAGTCCACATGTTTGGCATATTCTGTGAATACCTATATGAAACATGAACTTTACAGATAGCTTTATACTTGGTAACAATTTGATACATATGTCACCACATGGTATGGCTCTTGACAATCAAGCTGATAATAAAAATCAAATATAGATCCTCACTAATTTATGTAGTAACTGTAATGCAAAATGAGCTTCATAGCATATCATCTGATTGCAAGTAATGCTCAAAATAAAAGATTTTATGGAAGCTAAGCATAAACAATTTTTTTTATCAAAACCAAGAAAGAACATTTGCCTTTAGAATATCCCAGGCCAAAATTGTCTTCCAAACTTGCTCAGATCTTGGTGCTGCCTGGCTACTTAGTGCTGCCTGGCTACTTGGTGCTGCCTAGCTATAGCCCTTAAACCATTATCGGCTGCTGGTCTAGGAAAATTTCACTACTCACAACTCAGTTCTCTGTCCAACCAAATGCCTAAATAATTATTTCAGGCTTTAACTGTCAAGTTTCAACACTACCAGCATATTTGGTGCATAAAGCAAAACAATAATTTTTTGGCGTGCACAGGAGAATACCTGCCTGAAAAGTCTGACTGATGTATGTCTCTCCAAATTTTGTCAACACTACAGTTAAGAAAAAAAATACATTTGATACTATGTCTAAGAAATATATTCATTTCTCTCTGTTGCCTAAATTCTGTTTTAATTATCTTTCAGTATTATTTTAGCGCTCTTGAATGCTATGTATCTGTAATGTGGTTAATAATTTACATTAAAATACCTTAGTCTAGAAATGGGATCTATGTAGATATGTTATTTAGCTCTAAGTTATACAGACCTTGGGGCCAGTCAGTTGGCATTTAATCAAAAAACCAGTAATCCAGAAGAGGCTTCTATAGTCCTTGATTGCTTTTATCTTCAATTAACATCAGAAGATTTTCTTTTTGTTACTACGGTAGTCATCTTAAATAACTTTTGACTGGATCAATAAGTAGCATTTTAGATGTGCAGAAAAGCACTCCTATCTTTACATGAAAACCTATGCTCTCCAAAAGGGAGTTCATTGTTTAATTCTGAACCATTCTCTGTTCAGACAACGACTTCAAGAAACTTTTGTAACCAAGTGAACTAGGATGTCTGGAGCATTTCAGAACTGGAAACTTTATCACATTTCTTCAAGTGAATCTGTCAAACAGGATCTTCTTGAAAAGGTAGAACACTAGAGCATCATTGAGTTTACAAAGCATGTTTATGACTGTTTCTGTGTCTCCTTGCAAATAAATGTTTAACCCAGTAATGGAGGTTCACTTTGACACTTGTTTTCACACCTGATAATAGGATTATAAGGATGGTTCTGTATCCTTTAATTAACTTAATTAGTCATTAGGGACTACTGATATTTTAAGGAAAAGAACTTAATAACTGAAAATGCTCAAATAGGCCCAGGCATTTTTGTGGCAGATTCTTGAAGAACCACTTTGGGCTAGGCTGAAATCTGACACCCAAGAAAGAACATTATTGAAAAGTAAAATGCCTTCAAGTCAAATGGGTAAAACCTATGGAATATCCTGGGCTAAAAACAACAGGGAGCGTGAGTCATTAAAGAATGGAAGAGAACCAGCCAATCAAAGCTGGTACCTTAGGCGTATGTTGTCACTGGACTAGATAGAAAAACAGACTGGGGCCAGATAGTGGTGGGCCTTGTATGCAGCACTTAGGATTTTGGACCTTGTGTTTAAAACAGTGCTTAAAAGGCCACTCTTGCTGAGTCCTGGAGAATACCAAGACCTGGACATTGATTAGAGACTGTTAAGGTAACCCATGTGAGATATCCACCTTGGGCTGTGTTTCCTGCGGTGAGAGTTACACAGGTGTGGGATCCATTCTTCTGCGAATTTAAAATCTGAGCAAATCTTGTCTCTCTGAGGAATGGTGTGCTTAATTTTATCAGACCGTGGGACTTATACAACCCATTGTGTTTCCTAATGTGTTTCGGCTGCCAAGAACTTGAGCTAACTTTGGAGCTCAGTTGCTGCAACTCTTTTTGGTCTGTGTGCTTCTTATTTCTATCCTCTCCCTGTTTGACTTTAGATGTTTTGATTACTCCGATGCTTTTTTTTTGATATGTGTTTAGTGAGCTTCCTCAAGTTCTGTGAGTAATAAACACAATGGGCATATACATCTTTTGTATTTTTAGCAACACACACTTAAAGCTGTTCCACTGAGAGCTGGACTTCTGTAATGAAGTCTGAAGAGGCTCTTTGCTGTTCCCTAGATCAGCTGAATTCTTCCCCTTGGGCTGGAGAGATGACCTCTGTGTTTGGAAGTGAGAAAAGCCTCCTCACAGGCCTTGTCTGATGAACTCGGTGTAGCAGTGAATTGCTGGCCTCTCTCCGGCAGCCTCTGAGCACCTGCTCCTGCAACTACAACTCTTTAAAATGAGAAATGAGATTGTGAGGAGCTACATTCTGTTCTCAGCTGGAAAACGACTAAAAAAAATCATTGTAGTAACCTTTTAAGTAACCTGCTGAAAATCCAACTGATACATACCATAGTTTCTCTGGTTACCCAGAGAAAAATATTTCCCAGAAACTGCTGTGTGGATTCTTCAGTGTCCAACCCTCACAACTCAGAGCGCTTGGCAGATTATCTCCTAATCCTCAAGTTTTTTTTCCTATTCAAAGAGGAAGAAAGAAAGAAAGCAAGCAAGCAAGCAAGCTACAGCAGTATGTCAAAAGATGCATTCAAGACCCAATTCTATTTATATAATTTATATAATTCTATACTTACTCATATTCCTTCTAGCCCCCAGATAGTCTGCCAATTTTGAAATAAATTCTGAAAAGCAGGCTTATCTCTGAAAGACGTTTATAAGTATGTTTCCCATTGTGACCTAGTAGGACGTGTGCTCTTACTGTCCTCCTTTTCCTGCGCATGGCTTTTCTAGTTGGCACTGTTTGCCTTTTTGTGCATTATTGTGCCATGCCTCCAGCATTGTTCGTGTCGGTGCCCTACATTCTACCTTCAAGCTCTATTTTACTGACTTTTTTTTCTCTTAACTAACTGGGAGACTTCCCAGTTTCTTTCCAAGCCATTCAGCTTTTTTG
The DNA here is from genome assembly GCA_004027295.1 of Dolichotis patagonum. Taxonomy (NCBI): domain Eukaryota; kingdom Metazoa; phylum Chordata; class Mammalia; order Rodentia; family Caviidae; genus Dolichotis; species Dolichotis patagonum. The sequence goes on from PVJX010003881.1 coordinate 37,851, forward strand.
GCATTACTTGCTCACCAATCATTTCTAACCACTTTTCTACTGCTTGGTCCAAAGTGAAATGTGAGACTGCTGAAAGATTTTGAGGAAATTATTCTGCATGCTGCCGAGCAGTGGTCTTTGCAACCATTTTTCACTAGCTCAGTGTCTTTAAAGTCACAAGTGCCTCTCATTAATATTGAAATCCTAAAACGTTTTCTAATTTGACCTGAATTACTGCTTTGGACAAAAACAAGGATACACATTGCATTATGAATTTTGTCATATTCCCCAATATTTACACTTCAGAGGAATTTTAAATTGTTTTACAGTTTCTGCCAAAATAACTAAGTGCAGACAGAGAAGTTAATCCCAAGTTAAGTTCTGCTCTAAGACAGAGCCTCTTTGAAACAAATGTATCATATTGATTTAAAAATATTTATCTATTTGTGGTCTATACTTACAGTAGAGGAGACCATAGGGATACATGAATGAGAGAATGATCCCTGTCCTCATAATGTTTAAATTGTAAGGATATAGAAAATACATTTAATTGAATAAGTATAATAACTATAAAATGTGATAAGAAAAATGTGAAATAGATGCTAAATTTAGGAACTTAGTGAGATGTATGTACTAAGTATATTTGAAAATACATTTAAAGTTAAAATGTGGAGGTCTTATTCATAAATTATATACTTACGATGAGAAATAGAAATTGAGGGTCATACAGTGTCTAGCTAGATCATATGGGTAGAACATGGCCAAGAACAGAAAACAATCAGCTTTTGGAAATAGGAGAAAACCAAGAACTTGTATTTTTAACACACTGAGCTTAAAAAGTTTATTAACTATAAACTACAAACCTCAAATAGAGAATGCTATATAGTATATAACGTTTAAGATAATGTATAATGTTATGTAATCAAAATATATAACTTATCTATATATTTTTATTAATTATTGGTGTTTTTATTTTTAAGGAGAAAAAAACAAAAATCAAGAAACAAAAAGCAGCAACAAAAGCAAAACGATGATAGCAATAACAACAGCAACAAAAACAACGGTGATATAGGATTTCAAAACAAGATGATAGGAATTTAACAGTGGTTGTTGTATTGCAAATTATTATCTTCAAAGCAATTGCTCAGGCTACGAGCTACAGGCATACAAGATTGATCAAACAATATACTTTCCCATAGAGCAATTTCTTTTCCTTTTACTATATCCATTGTAACTTTTGGGTCTTATTTACTCTCTGTTTTTCACACTAGCAAGACAGTACAAGGTTTATACATGCAAGTCTGATTTATTTCACTTGTGAGTATGGTTTCTAGTTGCATCCATTCACCTATAAAAGCCTCAAGTTTGTCGTTCTTCATGACTGAGTAATATTCCATTGTATAAAAACACCACATCTTTTTTATTCATTCCTCAGCTGATAGGCATTTGGGTTGTTTCTAAGATTTAGCTGTTAAAAATTGTGCTGCTATAAACATGGGTGCACATATATTGCTGTAGCATGATGTTTTCAATTCTTCTGGAAAAATACAAGAATAGCTGGGTCAAATGGAACCTCTAATACTATTTTTTTGAGAAATCTCCACAAATACTGATTTCCACAGTGGTTGTACCAGTCTATACTCCCACCAACAATGGAGAAGGGTTCCTTTTTTCCCACAGCCCTACCAGCATTTGCTATTGATTAATTTCTTGATGTTAGCTGTTCTTTCTAGAGTGAGATGATATCTCAGTGTTGTTTTAATTTACATTTCTTGAATGACCAATGATGCTGAACATTTTTTTCATATATTTATTTGTCATTTATATTTATTCATCTTAGAATGGTATATTCATCTTAGATGCCCATTTTTAGATTGGGTCTTTAAATTTGGGGGGCCTGATTGTTTTCAATTCTTTATACGGTCTAGATAAAAGTCCTTTGAGTGACAGTTGGCAAAAATCTTTTCCTGATCTATGGGTTTTCTTTTCATACTGTTGGTGATTTCTTTTGATGTGCAGAAATTTTTTAATACAGTGAGATCCCAGTTGTTGATTTTTTTGAAGTACTTTCCATGCAGTTTGGTTTTATTCATGAACTCTCAAGCCTATCCATATGTCCTCAAGATTTTTACCTAGTTTTTCATCCAGTAAGTTTAGTGTTTCTGTCTTAATATTTAGATCTTTATTCCATTTTGACTTTAGTTTAATGCATGGTCATAGGCATGGGTCTAGTTTCAGTCTTTAGCATGTAGAAAGCCAGTTTTTCCAACATCACTTATTAAAGAAGCTATCTTTTTTCAAGTGAACATGTTTGGCCCTTTGTCAAAGATAAGATGGCTAATTATATTTGCAGTTGTGTCTGTGTCTTCTGTTCTGTACCACTAATCCTCAGGTCTGGTTTTTTTTTACCATTATCATGCCGATTTTATTATAGTACCTTTGTAGTATAATTTCAAGGCTGGGATTGTGATGCTTCCTGCCTTGTCTTTGCTGCACAGGATTGTCTTTGCTATTCTAGGTCTCTTCTGTTTCCAAATGAATTTTAGGAATGTTTTCTCTAGATCTGTGAGGTATGCTAGTGGTATTTTGATTGGGATTGCATTAAATCTGTATAACAATTTTGAGAGTATGGCCATTTTTACAATGTTAGTTCTTCCTACCCGTGAACAAGGAATATCTTTCCATTTTCTGAGGTCCTCTTCAATTTCTTTCTCCAAAGTACTGTAATTTTCAATGTATGAATCTTTTACATCCTTTGGGGTTTTTTTTGTTTTGTTTTTTGTCTTTTTGTAACAGGGTCTCTCTATGCAGTTCAGGCAGGCCTTGAGCTCACTTTGTAGCCCAGGCTGGTCTTGAACTTGCAAGAATCCTCCTTTCTCAGCCTCCCCGAGTGCCGGGATTACAGGCATGAGCCACCCATGCCTGGCTTTCTTTTACATCCTTTGTTACATTAATTCCTAAGTATTTTATTGTTTTGGATGTTATTGTGAAGGGTGTGGTTTCCCTAATTTCTTTCTCAGTGAGTTTGTTGTTTGTGTACAGGAATGCTATTGACTTTTGAGTATTTACTTTGTACCCAGCTACACTGCTGAATTTGCTTATTAAGTCTAGAGGTCTTTTGGTGGAGTTTTTGGTGTCTTCTTTGTCGATTATATGTAATCTGTGAATAATGATAATTTAACTTCTTCCTTTCATATCATTATTCCTTTTATTTCTCTCTCTTGTCTAATTCCTCTGGCTAATGTTTCCAGAACTATATTGAATGGGAGTGGTGATAGTAGACAAGAGTGAAAGCTTTCAGTTTTTGACCATTTAGTATGATGTTTGCTGGCTTTTGGTTTGTCATAGATGGCTTTTATCACATTGAGGTAAAGACCATCTATTACAATCTTCTCTAGGGTTTTTATCATGAATGAGTTTTGGACTTTATCAAAAGCTTTTTCTGCATCTATTGAAATGATCATGTGATTTTTGTCTTTTACTCTGTTAATATGGTGTATTACATTTATTGATTTGAGTGTGTTAAACCATCCCTGCATTCCTGGGATGAATCCCACTTGGTCATGGTTTATAATCTTATTGATGATGCTGCATTCTGTTTGTTAGTATTTTATTGAGGGTTTTTGCATCTGTGTTCATTAAATGGATTGGTCTGTAATTTTCTTTTTTTGTTGGGTCTTTCTCTGGTTTTGGTATCAGGGTAATATTTGTATCCAAGAATGAATTAGGGAGAATTGCTTCCCTTTAAATTTCAATAAAGAGTTTGAGGAGTATTGGTATTAAATCATCTCTAAATTTCTTATAGAATTCATCTGTGAATCCATCAGGACTTGAGACTTTTTTGTTGGTAAATTTTTAATTATGTTTTCAATTTCATTAAATAATATTAGGTTATTCAGAAGTTTCATTATCTTCTTGATCCAGCTTTGGTAATTCATACATTCTAAGAATCTGTCCATTTCTTCTGCATTTTTGATCCTGTGAGAGTAAGGGTTTTCAAATTAGGTATTGATGATCTAATGTATTTCCACAGGATCTGTAGTGATTTCACCATCTTTATCCTAATTACATGAATTTGAGTTTTTTCTTTCCTTTTTTTTGATTAAGTTTGGCTAGGAATTTATCAATTTTATTTTTTCAAAGAACTAGCTTTTTAATTCATTAATTATGCATGTTATTTTCTTAGTCTCAATTGCATTAATCTCTGCTCTGACCTTTATAATTTCCTCTCTTCTTTGGGCTTTGGGCTTGACTTGTTCTTTTTCTTAAAGTTTGAGGTGCAGTTTTAGGTTGTTTATTTGTGCTTGTTCTGTTTTCCTGATATGACAATTCACTACTGTAAATTCCCACTGAGAACTACTGTCATTGCATCCCACAGGTCCTGGTAAGTTGTATTTGCATTTTCGTTTGATTGTACATATTGTTTGATTTCTTCTTTAATTTTCTCTGTGACCCATTGGTTGTTCAGTAGGATGCTATTTAAGTTCTCTGTTTATAGAGCTTTTATGGTTTCTTTTGTCATTAATTTTTAATTTCAGTGCATTATAGTCAACTAATATGTATAGGATCATTTAAATTCCTTTGCATTTACTTTAGCATATTCTATGGGTAAGTATGTGGAATATTTTAGAGACTGTCTCATGTGCAACTAAGAAGAATGAGTATTATGATGTTATCGGGTAGAATACTCTGTACATGTCTACTAAGTCCATTTGTTCACAAATTTGATTCAGTTCTATTATTTCTTTGCTGATTTTTTGTCTACTTTATCTGTCTCTCTGTGACAATGGGGTATTAAGATCCCCCATTATAACTGTATCATTGCTTATTTGATTTTTCATGTCTATGAATATTTCTCTTACATAGTTGGGTGCTTCCATATTTGGTGCATATATATTTATGATTTTTATCTCTTCCTTTTGAAGTTTTCTCTTAACAAGTATGTAGTGACCTTCTTTATTTCTTTTGATCCTTCTTAGTTAGATGTTCACATTGTCTACAAGCAGAATAGCTATCCCTGCTTTTTTCTGGTTTCCTGTCATATGGAGTATTGTTTTCCATCCTTTGACTTTCAGTCTATTAATTTCCTTTTGAGTTAAATATGTTCCTTGTATATAGTATATTGTTGGATTTTGTTTTGTGATCTGCCAGTCTGTTGTTTTTTATTTTTGATTGATGAATTGAGGCCATTTACATTAATGGTTATAACTGGTATGTATTGGCTTATCTTTGTCATGTTATCTTACTGCAATTCATTTCCTACTTTTTCCCTCTCTTTAATTGCTTATCCTGCTTGTTGGTTTCTTTCTGTTGTGTTCTTGGAATTGTCATTTTTATCTCTTTCTAGAATGTCTTTTAGTACTCTTTGTAGTGTTGGTTGGGTGGTTATGAAGTTCTTCAATTTTTCTTTGTTGTGAAGGTATCTTATTTCTCTATTGATTTTTGAAAGATAGTTTTGCAGGGTACATCAGTCTGGATTGGAAGTTGTTTCCTTTCAGTACTTGAAGTACTTTACTCCATGTCTTCTTGACTTCATGGTTTGTGTTGAGAAGTCTCCCGTGATTTTGATAAGCTTTCCTTCATAAGTGATCTGTTTCTTTTCTCTAGCAGCTTTTAATATTCTGTTCTTATGCTGAATTTCTGGGATATTGATTATTATATCTCAATGTATAGATTTATTTTGGTTATGGCTGATTGGAGTTCTGTATACCTCTCTTATCCGTATGTCTTGTTCTTTACTCATGTTTGGGAAATTTTCTGTTATTACTTTTGCAAATAATCTTTTTATGTCATTTGTTTTTATCTCCACCTATCAACCATATATTGTTTCTCTTTCCATCATCTTGCAGCTGTTGAATTTTTTCTTTCTTTTTTTTTATCAGTACTGGGGATCAAACTCACAACCACATACTTGCAAGGCAGGTGCTTATGCCGCTGAGCTAAATCCCCAGCCCCAAACTGTTGATTTTTTATTTCTTGATTTCTTGTAATTTTTAAGAGATCTTCCCGTCCATGATCACTAGCTGCAATCAGGTCTGCGATCTGGTCTTCAATTTCATTTTTGAGGTTTTGCCAGCTTTCAAATAAATTTTTATTTCCTGGATATTTCCATGAACCTGTTTCATGTATTTTAATTGTTTCCTGTGTTGTTCACTCAAGATTTCCATCATTTTTCTATGCTCTTCTTTTTATCTATGTCTTCTTTGGATATACTCACCAATTCTTTCATTATGTTTATCATTTCTGTTTTTATCTAGAGATTATTTCTGATCTGATTTCCTTTACTACTTCCTAGAGTTGTGTTTTGCTTCCATTACTGTCATTTCAAAAATTTCAAGTGTGTGATTTCCAATTTAATTCCTGTCTGTGTCTCCAGTACTTGATTCGGATAGAAGTTTGAGATTGCCTTGGCATTTTCCTGTGCTCCTCCAAATCAACCAGATGTCAAGTCCTAGTTGCTTCATATGCTGGCAGCCCGTCCGGCAGCAGGCCTCACTGAGGGTTGCCAATGGCTACAGGTCTCTGGGCACAGACTCACAGTCCCTACAGGTTTTGGAGATGGTTCCCAGATGTGAGTGGGTCACTAGGGATGGACTCCCAGTCTGTGAGTCTCACCAAGAGTTCCTGAGTGACTGTGGGCACAGACTCCCAGTCCCTGCAGGTCTCACCAAGGGTTCCCAGATGACTAAGGGTTGCTGGGTACAGATTCATAGTCCCTGTGGTCTCAGAAACAGTTGTCAGCTGTGAGTAGGTCACTGGGTGCAGCTTCCCAGTGGACCTCACTGTGGGTTCCCAGATGAGCGCAGTCACTGGGTACAATCTCCCTGTCCCTGCAGGCCTCCGGGTTGGTTCTCAGGTGCAGGCAGGTTATTAGGTATGGACTTCCAATCCCCACAGGCCTCACTGAGGGTTTTCTAAATGACTAGGATGACTGTGAGTCACTGGACATGGACTTCTGGTCCCTGCAGGCCTCACAGATAGCTCTGCCCCGGGTGTGGGCAGGTCACTGGGCACAGGCTCCCAGTCCCTGTGGGCTCACAGATAGTTCTCTGATATGCTGTATATGCTGTGTATTTATTTATTGTATATTGCTGTATATTTATCTATTTATCTATTGATAGAGACCTAAACCATTCCCATGTCTTCCAGTATTATATAGACAGGCACACACACACAGACATTTGAAGCCACTAGGGCCTAGAACAAAGCTAGACAAAGTACACCATTTAGACTGAAAGCAGATAAAATGGAGCCAGCAAAATGATAGAAAAAAAAATAAAATATTTTACCTTTAAGAGTCAAATATCTTGGTCTTTGCATAAAAGGCCCCTGTTACAACTACTTATCTCTGTAGTGATGGTATAACAGCAGCTGTACCCAATACATAAATGAATGTACGCGACTGTGTTCCAACAAAGCCTTGTTTATTGACACAATTGGAATTTTGTATAGTTTTCACATTTCATGAAATATTGTCCTTTTTATTTTTAGGCTACTTAAATGTACAAAATTCTTTTCGCTCACATGCGGTGCAAAAGCAGGTGGCAGAGGATGTAGCTCAGTATAAAGCACTTGCCTAGCATGTGCATGACATTGGGTTCAAGCCCCAGTACAAAAAAAAAAAAAAAAGCACAGATGTTGAGCCAGACTTAGCCCATGGGCTATAGTTTGCCAACTCCTGAGATAAACTACATGTGACTGCATCACAGATTACTCTTAAGATTTAGCATATTAAAACAATGAGTATGTATTTTCTATGAATCAAGAATGAGCTCAGTTTACTGTGGTCCTCTGGCCTAGGATCTCTCACATACCACAGTTGAAGTATTAGCTGGAGTGACAGTCATCTTGAGACTCAGCTAGGGAGGGCACACTTCCAGACTCAGCAAACAGCAGTTGGCGGGATCTTGTTTGTTACTGTTGACTAAAGAGTTCCTTCTTTTTCTCTCTCTCTCTTTCTTTTTTGCCGTATAGTCCTTTGCATAGAGACGCTTGCAATATGACAGCTGGTTTTTGTAATAATGAAAAAGAGAGTAAGCAGTATGGAAGCCAGAGTTTTACTTTGTTTGTAATCTAATCTCAGAAGTATCATCCTAGCCCCTTTGCCATGTTCTGTTCATGTAGAAGCAAGTTTGTAGGTCTGTTCCACACACAGGATGAGGGGCTCACACAGGGACATGTACAAAGTGGGGATCATTGAGGGCTATCCTACAAGCTGCTTCCTATCTCTAGAGTGTGAAGTCACACAGAGAAAAGAGTTACGGTTACAGAATAAAGCAGTGGTCAACTGTATTCAGTGTTTCTGAAAGGTTTATAAGAATAGAAAATGTTGATTAGGTAGAAAGGATTAAAATAAAGAATTAAATCGAGTGAACTAAATGGAGACTTGTGAAGGCTCCTTTCAAGAATTTTTCCTAAAAATAAATAAATAATTTTTTCCTGTAAAACAGAGGCTATAAGTAAGGTTGTTACAAAAGAATATGGAATAAGGAAGGGTTAAAATATAAGTTGAGCATTATCATATACTGACAAGAACAATCCAGTAGAAAAAGACAGGTTGTTGTGATAAGGAGTATGAAGAAAAATAGTTCTATAGGAAATGTAATGGAAGACATTACTTGTGAAAGGATGGATCTCTGATCAGAGGAAGCACGTACTCTCCCTTGTAACTTCATAGAACAGTGGAAAAGATCCCAGTGCGAGCACACTGTCACTTGGGTGGTAGAAAGATAAAGGAATTTCTGAATAGTCTTTGGACACACATGAGATGGAGCAAATTGGTGGAGGAGGTTTGAGGATGGAGGTTTACATAGGAAATAGAAAGCTACATACTAGGTAAATTTACTTTGAAGACATTTTAAGACTGCTTGTCTGAGTTTTTTTGTTCAAGATTTTAATGTGAATCAGTCAGCCTAATGACTTGACTTTCTATAGTAATTTTCAGATGTTCATGTTTGTGTGCAAAAAATGAATAGTTTGAGGTTTTGCTGACAGTTAGGTGGGAGAAAGTATAGACACTAAGTGCATAGGCCAGAGAATCAAAGTTGTCCATAAAGAAGTAAAACCAGGCTAGTTAGACACCAACAATCATACAGTAATAGAAAGTGGATGTCTTTGCAGGAAATAAAAATTCAGATGTGAAGCTGACCATTTAGAAGTGTTACCCATAAATAAAATGTTATCAGTAAGAAGATATTTTATATGTGGATCCATATTTAACATTGAATTAATTTGGTTTGATTTGATTGTTTTAAATTACTCAGGGAGAAAAAGGGAGTATTCTTCTTAAGGAAATAGAGTACAGACATGAAGAAGTGATTCACCATGAAGAAAGAATCATGAAGCTGAAAAAGTAATTTATCATCTTTGAAGGGAAAGTAAGCTTTGTGAGGAAAGGTAAGAGAGGACTGGTGCTGAGAACCAACTGGGGCAATCAGTGGTTTTCCTCCGGGTTCCTAACTTTATAATTTTAAAGCCTAAATATGCAGAAGAGCCATCTGCGTAGAGATTCCTAAACATCAGTAATTGCCATCACTCAGCATTTTCTTCATCAGAATCAGAATTAGAATTGGTATCTTTCACAGTCATCTCAGCTGTTTTTGATGGCCAGTGAGGCTCATGTAGTCCTAACTGGTCTGGGAACATTTGTTTCTTGCGTCATGGAAGCAAATCACCATAAAAGAAGTGTTTCTACCCCAAAATCATCATACTAAGAAACCTAAACCCAAGCCAAGCCACATGAAGAGCACCTAGAGAATTAGATGCCACTAAGAGAGACAGTGGCAGACAGGGTGTGTGTCAGAGATAGACACCAAAGTGCATCAAGACAACAGCTATATGAAAGAGGAATTTTTTAGTTTAGTTCTGTTGAGCCACGTACTGGCTTCAGCACCAACTACCATCTGACTACTACAGCCTAAGTCCCCAAGAGAACTATTCAGCTGAGCCTTGTCGACATACAAAAGATGAGAGATGATAATGAATTGTGCTTTATGCCATTGGCTTTTGCAATAATTTGTTACAAATCAGCGAATGACTAAAATTCTACTCCCTATTGTCTATCACTTTACTGAGGCTCAGGGTGCACAATAAACTTTTCATGAAGCTATGTATTTTTTATGAAATCCTCTCAATAACCCTTTGAAATAGGTGCTATTTTTAACTAAGGTGTAATTTACTTAAGGTCACACAAATAGAAAGTTGTTGTGAGGAATAAAGCAGTGAGATTCCTGTATATGTACATGTGCCTTTAGTACATCTCTTCTTTTGGGTCTTCTCCATCTACATTTAATATACTTAAGTTTCTCCCACCTAACAGAATAAAATTGCTTTCTTCATTGGCAATCATTTCATTTTTCTGTTTTATGTTAAACTTTTGAAATATATTTTTACGTCTTTATGGGATACAACATGATAATTTGATGCATGTATATAATATGTAATAATCAAATCAGAGTAATAAGCATTTCTATTCTAACATTAATAATTTTATGTTAGAAAGTTGGTACATATCTAGTAATTTTGAAATATAAGTTTTGACAGCATAGGAATTTCTTTAAAAACTAAAATAGTCAGGATCATGAGTTTGAGGCTACTCTGGGCAACTTAGTGAGACCCTGTCTTAAAACATAAAAAGGGCTAGGCATGTAGTTCAGTAATAGAGTGCCTTGGTAGCACAGAAACCCCAAAACTAACAACTAAAAATAGAACTACTGTATGGCCCAGTATTCCCATTACTAGGTATATCTAAAGGAAGTAAAATTGTTATACTAAACAGAGACCGTGTTAATTGCAGTACTATCCACAATAGTTACGGTAAGGAATCAATCAAATTTTGACCCACTTTGTACCTGCCTCATAATTTTGCTCTATAAAACTTCCTTTGAGAGGTAGGTTCGTTGGCAACCCATTTGGGACCCTCCTCCTGTCACTCAGGAACTATTCCTGTTTCCCATTCCTTTTCCCAATAAAGTCTCCTACTCTTAAAAAAAAAAAAGGAATTAATCTAGATGCCCATCAGTGGATGAATGGATAATGAAAATGTGATGCATATTCACAATGAAATATTCAGCCATTTCTCTTTTTACCTTCAAAGTTGACCTTTTAGAGAGAGTTGTCTATTTTCTGTCTCTTTCTCCCATTCACTCCTCGAGTTTCTTCTGCAACCTAACATCTTCACCTTACTTCCCACAGAGATACCTGCTCTTCCCTAAATTAAGTCTCTCTCTTGCTAAATTCAGTGGTCACTGTTGGTCCTGGTATTCTTCATTTTTCTTGAGCTGACAATGCTTGTTATTTCTAATTTAAGTGTTTAAGGTTAGACTTAAGTACTATTTACTAGTCTCATTAATAATGGAAGATAGTGTTCCACATTTCTGGAAATGGTCTCACCATCCACTCATACTCTAGATGAAATTATCAGGGCACAGTTAACGTTTCCCACTAAGACTTATTTGTCCTTCCAAATATTTCTCTACTGTGTTGATTTCATCTTATTACTATCAGCTAGCACTCTAATCCAAGCCTTTATTACTTTTAGCTGGTTCTGTTGCAATAAGCACTATTATTTATGTCCCATGTGGGAAAAAGAGTTTCTCTTTAATTCACTACTGTTTCCTCAGAGACTAGAACAATCCTATGTTGCATAAAGACACATAATAAATACTTAATGAATGACTGACTGAAGAACATTTCAACTAGCCTTCTGTCCACCTTTGTGCCTCCAAGATATTTTTCTTAATAAATACTTTAGAAATTAGATCAGTGCTCCTCTTATTTTACTAGTACTATCAGATTTGCTCTCTAAAGTAATCATGTTAACCCCACTCACTATATTTCATGTGCTCTGTATCCTTGGCAAAACCTGATATTGTGAGACTTCTTTTCCAGCCTCCTATGTGTAAAATGGTATTATTCTACTTGTATTTCTCTAATTATTAGTATAGTCAAGTTTGTTTAGTTCCTAGTAATAGCTATTCTTTCTGTAGTAAGGTGAAATTTCAGGGGCCAGGGATTTAGTTCAGTGGCTTAAGCACTTGGCTGGTAAGAGCAAGGTCATGAGTTTAATCCATCCAAAAAAAAAAAAGGTGAAATTTTAGTGTTTTAGTTTGCTTAACTCTTAACGGGCAAAGACGTTGAACATTTTTTCGTGTTCTTATTGGCCATTTGTATTTCTTCTTCATAGAAATGTCTGTTCATTTCAATTGCCTGTTTTTATTGGAAATTTTATTTTGGGAGTCTCATTTTTGAGTTCCTTATATGTTCTAGATATTAGACCTCTTTGTGAGGAATAGCTGACAAAAATATTTTTCCCATTTTGTTGGTTGCCTTTTCATTCTATTGATTATTTCCTTTTTTTGTAAAGAAGTTTTATAATTTGATGTAATCCTATTTGTTGATTCTTGTTATTTCTTGTATAATTGGAGCTCTGTTCTGAAAGTGCTTGCAAAAAAATAAAAGTGTTTGCCTATGCCTATGTCTTCAAGAGTTTTAGTTATTTTGTCTTCAAGAAGACTGTTTCTGTTTAAATATCTAAGTCTTTGATTCATTTTAATTTTATTTTAGTGCTGAGATAAGAGATACAGGTCTAGATTCAGTTCTCTGCATATGGATAATTAGTTTCCCCAGCACCATTTGTTGAAGAGGCTCTTTTCTCCAGCATACGTTTTTTGCCTTTTTGTCAAAGATCAGATCCCTGAATGTTCCGGGGATTATTTCTGTATGCTCTATTCTGTTCTATTGATTCATGTGTCTGTTTTACATAAGTTTCATACTGTTTTTATCACTGTAGCTTTGTAGATCACTCTTGCTTTGCTCCTGTTGCCCATGGTTGCTTTTGCTATTCTGAGTCTCTTCTGGATCCATATAAATTTTAGGAATGTTTATTTCTAGTTCTTTTAAAAATGTTATTGGTATTTTGCGAAGGATTACAATAAATCTATTGATCGATTTTGATAGCATGAACATTTTGACAATAGTTGTTCTGCCGATCTGGGGACAAGGCTTATCTTCAATTTTCTGCTATCCTCTTCAATCTTTTTTTTTTTCAAGTACTAGAGCTTCTATTGTGCATTTTTTTTTATTTGCTTGGTTAAGTTAATACCAAGGTATTTAGTTGTTTGAAGCTATTATCAATGATATTACTTATTTTATTTCTTTCTCACTATACTCATTGTTGGTGTACAGGAACACTACGAATTTTCATTGAGTCCTTTTTGTATTCTGTTACTTTGCTGAATTTGCTCATTAATTCTAGGAGTGTTTTGGTGGAATTTTTGGATTTCTTTGTAGAGAGTTATGTCAACTGCAGATAAGGGTAGTTTGATTTCTTCCTTTCCTGTACGTTTCCTGTTTGTTTCTTTCACTTGCCTGATAGCTCTGGCTAAAGTTCCAAGCAATATATTAAGCAGGAGTGGTAAGAGTGGACAACCTTGTCTTGTTCCTGATTTCAGAGGAAAATCCTTCAGCTCTTCCCCATTTAGTATGATATTAATGCTGGAACCCTGGGGTTGTGAACCATGATGATAAAGAATGAAACTGTAGATAGAGGAGGCAGAGTGGGTATAAATTTATTTAAAAGATACGAAGACAAGGAACTAGAGCTCTTGCTAGCCAGGAGGGCATCCTTAGTGGGACACTCACAAAGGCTCTTTGTCTAGGGGTTTTTAAAGAATTTATAAGGGAACTCAGGCAGTTGTGCAAGCCATATGATCTCTAACCTATAGGAGACTATGTATTTTTTTTTAGAGTCAGATCTGTGCAGTGTTATGTAGAGCCCATACCCCCTTGAGCCAGTGGCCTGCCTGTCATGCTCTGGGGAAGTCCCTGACAGTCACAGAACACCTGGCAGATGTTTTGTGTATCCTTAGAGGATAGTGACTAACAGACTCTGTTTTGGGATTTCTGAACTGCATTTTGGGGTTGCTGTCCTTACTGTGTAATAGAATCCTGACTTCTGTCTCAATGTTGACCATAGGTCTGTCATAAATGGTATTTATCAGACTGAGATAATGTCCTTCTGTATGTATGCTCTTCAGAGTTTTCATCATAAATGAATGTTGAATTTTATCAAAAACTTTTTCTGCAACTATTGAGATGATCATGTGGTTTTTGTCCTTGCTTCTGTTTAAGTGATGTATTACAGTTACTGATTTGTTTTCAACAGTTCTTGAAAGCATTCTATGGATAAAGTCTACTTGATCATGATAATGACCTCTTTCATGGTTTGTTGCATTTTGTTCAATAGTATCTTATTGAGGATTTTTGCATCTATTAATTAAAGAGATCAGCTTGTATTTTTCTTTTTTGTTAAAGTTCTTTTCTGTTATGGTATCATAATAATGCTAATTACCAGGAATGAGTTTGGCAGTACTCCTTCGCTTTCAATTTCATTGACGAGTTTGCTATTGCCATTAGATTTTCCATGAAGTTCTTGTAGAATTTTGCACTGAATCCATCAGGTCCTGGGCTTTCCTTAGTTGGTGGGGTTTATACTACTATTCGAATTTTACGTTATTGAACTGTTCATCATTTTTATATCTTCTTGGTTCAATTTTGGTATTCCATGTATAAAAATATGTCTATTCTACATTCTTCATTTATTGGTGTACAGATTTTCAAAGTAGCCACTTATAATTGTCTGGATCTTAGAAGTAGTCATTGTGATTTCAACTTTTTCATTTCTTGGGTTTTTTTTTTCCCTTTCTTTTTGGTAAGTTTGGCTAAGAGTTTATCTATTTTATTTAATCCTTTTGAAGAAACAGGCTTTGATTCATTAATTTCCTCCCTCATCCTAATAATTTTTTATCTTCTACTAGTCTTGGATTTAGGTTGTTCTTGTTTTTGTAGGGACATGAGATACATGATTAGGTTTTTTGGTGGGGGGACTCACTCTGTTTTTCTGATGTGGGCACTCATATCTATACACTTTCCCATTAGAACTCCTTTCATTGTGTCCCATAGTTTCTGGCATGTTGTACTGGTATTATCTTTGGATTCCAGAAACTGTTTGATTTCCTCTGTGACCCATTGATTATTCAAGAGTATAATGCTTCATCTTCACCTGCTTATATAATTTCTGTGGTTTCTTTTGACACTGAATTCTGGTTCCATAGAATTTTGAACTGACAGGTGGGGTGTGGTGCTACCCACCTGTAATCCCAGCATGTGGGAGGCTGAAACAGGATTACTGTGAGTTTGAGGCCAGCCTGAACTACACAGTGAAACCTGTCTCAAAAATAAAAAATAAAAATAAAAATAGGATTGGGGAGGTAGCTCAGTGGCACAAGTGCCTATCTGGCAAGCACAAGGTCCTGAGTTCTATTCCTGGTACCCAAAATAAATAAATAAATACATACATACATACATACATACTTTGATAATATGCATGAGATTATTTCATTTCTTTTGTATTTATTTAAACAAGCTTTATGGCCTAGTGTATTGCATATCTTGGGGAAATTTCTATGTGCTTCCAGGGAAATGTGTCCTGTTATTCTTGGGTTGACCATTGTACATATCTGTTAAGTCTATCTGCTTAAAGGTATGGTTTGGTTCTGAAATATCTTTGTAGATATTTTTCTAGTTGACCTGTTTGTGAAATTGGGGTATCAAGGTCCCCACCATGATTCTGCTGATGTTTATCTGCTCTCTTATTCCATTAGTATTTGTTTTATAAATTTGAGTGTGCAGATATTCAGTGAATATATATATATATATATATATATATATTTCTAATTATTATCTCTTTCTGTTTAATTGTTCCCTTTAGCACTATATGACCTTTGTTTATTCCAATCAGTTTTGGCTTAAAATCTGTATTGTCTGAAAATGGGATAGTGATTCCTGCTTGCTTTTGGGCTCCTGTTGCATGAAAATTTGTTTTCCATCCTTTGATTTTTAACATATGGGTTTAAATATCAACTGTGTGTCTTATATGCAGCATATGATTGGATTTTATTTTTTAATCCAGTCTACCAATGCACATCTCTAGATTGGGGAGTTCAGACCATTTACATTGAGAATTACTATTGAAAGGTATTAACCAATTCCTTTCTTTGCATTGTTTTTCTATTGCTGATTCTTTTATCTTTCCCTTCTGTTTAACTGCTGTATTCATTTTAGTAGGCCTTTTGTCATTGATGGCCTTGTTGTCTCTGTCTAGGATATCCTTGAGTATTTTTTGTAGTGCTAGTTTGATAGTTTTGAACTTCTTAAGGTACTCTTTATCATGGAAGGTCTTTATTTCTCCATCAATTTTGAAAATAGTTTTGTGGCGTATATTAATCTGGTTGAAAGTTACGTTCTTTAGGATTTGAAGAACTTTCCTTCATACTCTCCTGGCCTTTCAGGTTTGTGTTAAGAAATTTGCAGTAAGTCTAATAGGTTACCTTTATAGATGAATTTTTCTTAAACAGGTTTTAAGATTCTGTCCTTGGATTGGACTTTTGGGATTTAGGCTATGAAGTGTGGGGAAGTTCTTTTCTGATTGAAGCTATTTGGGGTTCTATGTGCCTCACTCACCTGTATGTTCTTTCCTCATAATTGGAAAGTTTTCTGCTGTGATTTCTATGAACATATTTTCTGTGCCATTTGTGTCATTTTCTAATTCCAGTTCATCTTAGGTTATGCTTTGTGTTATCCAGCAGCTGTTGGACCCATTTCACATGATGTCTTACTGTTTTTAAAGTATCTCTGACCATACGGTCACCTGTATCTGTCTTATCTTCTAGTTCTAATGCTCTCTTCATATTGACAATTTTAGTTGCCCATACTTTCAAAAGAATGTGTCTCCTGGATGTCTGTTACCTTTTTGTGGACTTAATTTTTTGCTAAACTAGTTGTTCATGTCTTATATCATTTTGGTTAGCTCAGATAGCTTGTAATTTGTGTCTTCTTTAAACTCATTTTGATCATTATATTTTAAGCCCACTATCTGTTTAATTATATCATCTTTGACTTCACTGAACACCTTATTAATCTGAAGTTGTTTGTTTCTTTGTTCTTCTTTTATCACTTCATATATTTCAGCTGTTCACCTTTTTGTTTCCTCCTCATCAATGACAGTTGCATCAGCTTTAGGGGAGTTAGGAGTATTTAAGAGGCATTTTTGCCTTTTCTTTCTCATGTTTCTTTTCTTGTTGAGAGGCGAGGGTAAACTGGATTAGAAAGACAGTTTGCTATTATAGCGATCTCTTTATTATCTGCTTTGCAATAATCGGATCTCGGTTTTATTTGAAGTTTGGTATTTGTCTACTACTTTGACCTACTCAGTCTAATAGGAGTAGTACAAGGAGAGAATCCCTACCAGTTATATCATCACCAACAGATCCAAGCATATGTCAATCACGTACATTAAAACTCATTTTGACAATTTCAGCCTTTTATCAGTGTCCCATATAAGCTGTACTATACTACTACTAACTTACTGGGATCTGAAGGAGGGAGAAGAAAACAGAAGTGGAGTAAATCAGTAAGAAGAGAAAAGAGACCTATAAACAGGTGAAAAGTAGGAGATTGGGCTCAGTTGGAATTATTTTTAATAATTTAAAGGACTAATGCTAAGGCAGTTTGAGAGGCTATTTGTGGGAGTAGAAGGAACAGGAGGAAGGAAGCATAATTGGAGATTGAAGGAAGTTGTGAGAGGTCTGAACCTATTAATATCTTGATAGTTAGCTTATGTTTGGATACCCTATACACAGTTTTGGTTAGAGTTACCTTGACTTGCCCATGGAAGGTACTGTTTAGATTAAGACATTGCTTGATTCTTATATTTGTTTGCACATGTACAGACATCTATACATATACACTAGACAAAAGGAAGATAGGAAGTAAAAGGAGGTAAAGTGATAAGACGGAGGGGAAGAAAGAGAAAAAAAGAAAAACAAAAAACCACAACAAAAAATTAAAAACCCAAAGGAATTGCATAAACACAAAATTAGAGAAGTACCATGTTGCTATCTGTACAGCAATCTTAATTCAGCTAGCAAGCATCTCCCTTCTTGGTCACAAGTGGAAAAGCTGTGACCTCTAAGACAGAACCCTGTACCTGCTTCGCTCTGGTTTCCACACTGTCCTCTAAGCATGGCTATGACTGCAAGTTACCTTTTCTTCTACCCTTCCCAGTCCACAGCACACTGTTTTGCAAGTCTCTGAGCTGGTCCCTTCCTATGTCCTGCCCAGCTGCCTGCCTGTGAGACAGGAGACTTGTCCTCTAGATGGACCCCTGAGCCTCCCTTCCCACTGAAAGTCTTGTTCTGTGCATGGTCACCAGTAGGACTTTGCCTTTGTTTTAAGAGTTTACCTCCCATTAATTCGAGCAGGGAAGGGTACAGTGTGATTGGCTTAGTTCCAAGTCGTCTGTTGATTCTACCAGGGCCCTTGCAATCCCTGATCCTTTTCCTGCGTGGCAGATTCTTTGCCTGTTCTATATTCTTCCTTCCCAAGCATTCTGCCAAGAGTACTACCAAATTCTCTAGAGCAGAGGCATCACTCTCCAGCTCTCTGCTCTGTTATTCCCCATTTACTCTCCCTGAAGTGTCATTTTCCAACCCTCAAACTTGGTAAAGCCTCAAGGCCTGCTCTGGTTAGCAGCCCCTGGCAGAGAATAAAGGAAATTCTTGCGTGGTTCCCTGACGGTGAGCAGTGGGAAGCAAACAGACATTCCACGGGCACACGATATGCAGTGTTGGCAGAAGACTAGGCAACTATATTCCTGGTCTAGGATGGACTCATCTCCTCAGGGTCTCACATTTTGCAGATGTTCCCTATTTGCATATCCCCTATGCTGTGGTTTCCTCAACACTCAGGTCTTGGTCCCTAATCAGGCTTATACACCTGTCTTCAACTTTGCAAAGGTCCTACCCATGCCCTCTTAAACACCTCTCATCATCTTTCAGTTTCTCCAATGCCCTAATTTTCCAATACAATATCTCAGTCACTGTGTTCCTTTTCCAGATGGGGAAGGCAGAAAGGTTAGGAGCCTTTTTCAGTGACCACTGAAGTGCAGACTTCCTCCCTCAGGACACTTTATCCTTTCCTAAGATGGCAGATACACCAGACCTGGGGTGTAGCGGGTGCTGCAGTCTGGTGAATTTCTCCTTCTATTTACCTTTGGATCTGGTGAATTTCTCCTTCTATTTACCTTTGGATCTGGTGAATTTCTCCTATGTACCTTTCTCTCTGTGGTTTTATTTGCCACCCCTTTTCAACTACACCTAAATTTTTGCAGCATACATCTCAGAGTCACCTCCTTTCACCAGAGTCATCTAGTAGGCCATGATGAAACCTCTACATATGGTTTTTGGCAGTGTGGAATTCAGAGATTGGCAGAACTTTGAAAATACAAGTGGATTGATATTATCTATAGTTGGAGTTACGTAATTTCTCAGTAAGAAATTATGACAGTGGTTGATATGTCATGTTTTTGGAATGAGTCTTCAGAAGCAGATGCTGATACTATTCAGTTAACTTGCCTAAGTATAGTGCACTGTGTTACTTAGCTTTCCATCACTATAGCAAATACCTCAGGTAGTCAGCTCACGAAGAGAAAACTTTATCTTGGCGCGTAGTTTTGAAAGTTGCAGTGCATGATCAGTTGGGTTTGTCACAGCACATCATGGCAGGAATGCCTGGTAGAGCAAAACCATTCTCCTCATGGCCAGAAAGTAAAACAGAGAGAGAAGAGAAACTGGAGACCCACCACCCCTCAAGGTTGTATACTAAATGGCCCAAAGGTCTCCCCAAAACCCACCTCTTTAAGTTTCCACAATATCCCAAAAGCACCAGACTGGGGAACAAGCCTCTAAGATACAAGCCTTTTGGGGAAACTGAAAATCTGTAGCTTAATATTCATTGAAGGGAGTTATCATTCATACATTGAAAAGATTTCAAACCAGTTCAGGGGACTGCTTGTTACTATGATTACAAAACAGTTTGTCTTAGATAAAGCTCATGGAAAGTTTTAAAATTTGCAATTCTTTTGTTTCTCATTTATCCTGAAATGTACAAGGAATTAATATATGGTTTTCTAGATCTTAATTAATCAAAATTTGGTTTATAGAAATCTAATTTTTCCATTAGGCATTGATCAGTGTAATTTTTATCCTGTAATTTCTGAAGTCATGTAAGTCATCTGTCAGGAAGGTAACCACATAGAAGATTTAAGATTCTGGACAAAAGATACCAAACAACTGTGTGATAAATAAACAGGTGTATTTAAGAAAGGCTAAGAAGATTCTCCAGAACTAGTCCTGATTAAGGAAACAATTCCCAACCACCCTCAGTATTCATTTTAAACAGCGAGACTCTTTATTAAGATATAGATTGTTTTACTATTCCTAAAGGGTGAATTCAGTACTACATGAATTGTTAACCACGAACATGTTTTCCCCTGGTAGGACAAAAGAAGGTGTGTGTGTTTGTGTGTATCTGTGTTCTATTTTTAGTTATAATATCTGTGTTTCCAATATCAAACTGCTACATAAATCTTTCATAGTCTTCCAGATAATATATTATGTCTGTTTGATTTTAATTGCTGAGATTTAATAAAATGTCCTTTTGTGTTTCCCATACTTGTTATTCTTTGTAATTCTTCTAATAATTTAGAATTACTTTCCTTTTAATAATGTTTCTTTAGATTTCTTTTGTCTAATGTTAATATAATTTCATCCACTTTGTACCACTTCTTTCTTGATATACTTTTACTTTCTTTTAGTTATAAATGGTTTGTGTCCTTATATTTTAGATGTGGGTTTTATATACAGCTGGAATTTTAAATTTTGCTCTGACAATTTCAATCTTATAATTGATGAATTTAGTTCATTTATATTCATTGAGACTATTGATATCTTCTATCATTTTATTTTGTGCTTTCTACTTACCCTGCTCTAGTATACTTTCTCGTCCCTTTGTCTGCTATTGGATTACTATTTTATTTATTCTCTTTTCCATTTCTACTAGATGAAAAGATATGTATATATTCTTTTCTGTTTTCTTAATGGTTAATGTTAACATCTTAACATTAGGCTACAGTTAATAAATATCTCTGTAGTCATTCTGAATAATTTTAACTCTAGCTACAACTCTACTTAAATATCATTTTTCTGTACTACTTTAGGTTTTCCCAGCACTGGGGATTGAACCCAAGCCTTACTGCATTGAGCTCTATCTCAGTCCCTTTCTTATTTTTCATTTTGAGACAGGGCTTAACGAAGCTACTAAGTTACATAAACTGAGCACAAGCTTGTGACCTTCCTGCCCCAGTTATCACTGTGCCAGATTTACAGGCATGTGCCATCATGCCTGGCATGATCTTATTTTTATATCCTTAATATGATGATGATTTAAAATACCTGGTTACAAATTTCTTAATGTATTCCTTTTTGACATCATTAATGCCTTTCTGTGTTTATAATCCATCTGTATGAAGTACATTCTTTGTTGAATGAGTGGCAGTCCTCAGTGGCAGTCCTGAGAAAATATCTTCAGTTTCATGGCATTCTTGAGTTTGAATGATTATTTATCTGTGTGTGAATTTTAGATTTACAGTTATTTTTTCTAGAACTTTATAGATAGTATTCTATTTCTTCTGGATCCTATTGCTACTGGTTTGTTATGGTTGATACATTATGTCAAAATTGTGTTAACCAAGAGACTCAGCAGGGAACCAGGGTTCTTACTTTGTAAATCTCCTCAACCTGTGGAAGAGGAGAGCGCAGAGGTGATGTAAGTGCTACACTGCCCTGGGGTGGGAGAGTGTATCCTGCTTAAAATATAAGGGAGGAGAAGAGGCTTGTTGTCCTCATTTTGCTCTGGTTGCTTTTACTGACTGCTGCCTTGAATTGTTGCCCCAGTGTGAGGCCACCCTGCCTTAGAGTCAGCTGATTATGGACTGAAACATCCACAAATAATGAGCTAAATAAAATTTTTCCTTTATTCATTTGGATGTCTGGTATTTTGTCCCAGCAACAAGAGAAAAATAACCAAGACGTGGTTCAAAGAATTGTCGTCTTTTGTAGCCATCTGTTCTTTCCTGGTTGTTTTATTATCTCTGTTTCACTGTGATTTATCTAGTAATTGCATTTTTCACCTTTAAAAGTATTCGCTTCAGAACTTGTAGTTCTTACATTGAATGAAACTTCCTAAATGTGCAGGTTTACATACAGAAGTCTCTTGCTAATAATAGCTCAAATTAACAATGTTTTAACTTTACCATGACACAAAAGCATACCCCATATATCAGTCTGTTTCTCACTTTCAGTGAAGTATTCTATAAGTTGCATATTGAACACTTTATTTTAAATTAGGTTTACATTAGAAGTTTTTGCCCAAGTGTAGGATAGTGCAAGCATTCTGAGTGTTTAAGGTAGATACGACTTAGCAGTGGTATTCAGTAGGTTAAGTGTAAATGGTAAATTCTGATGGATTTATTAATATATTCCAGATACTATTTCGCTCTTCAGATGTTTACTTTGCTGTGTAGTGGAATTCTTATTTTAATGTTTATATTTTCAATTTAATTTTAAGTGCTTTATGATTTCATCTTTCAGATACTCATGGATGTTTCTGTAACACATTAATCTTTTGTATCATGTTGACTTAGCCTTGATAGGCTGTAAGATCAGGGAGTTCAGAAAAGCCTTCCTGAGAGAGATTCTGTCAAGCCAAGATAAGAAATCCATTTTCAAGGTGAAGTTATGACAGAGACAAGACTTTCAGGCAAAGGAACAGTATGTGCAAAGGTTCTAAATGCTTTGTAATATTTTAAAATAATTTTAACATACTTATTTTAAATCTTCTCAATAATTTGGTCCTGAGGTTCCTGAAGATCCTGAGGTTCTATACCTGTTGTTTAATGCATCACATGAAATTTATTGTTGCTAGGTTTCTTGCTTTTCTATTGCAATTTTAGATTGTAAAGTCATTTGTGATAGAGTTTTATCTTGTAGGAATCTACCCTGACTTTAGCATGTATTGTTCTAGAAATATTTTATGGTTATTTGTTTCAGTTTTCCCGGGCCTACCAAGATAAGGTCTTAGGAAGATGAGAATTATGAAATTGAACCTGAAATCCACATTATATATTTAAAATTAATATGTCATATTTTATAGTATAATTTTTAGTTTTTAATTACTGTATGCCAGTAATTAAAATGTATTGTTTTGTTTTTCCTTTTGTGTTTGTGTTTTGAGACAAGGTCTCACTGTGCAAGGCAGGCTGGCCTTGAGCTCGCTATGTAGCCTCACCTGGTCTTGTACTCACAGTGATCCTCCAGCCTTAACCACCCAACTTCTGGCATTACAGGTGTGCACCACCTCACCCAACTATGCCAAGTTTTAAATTTTATTTAATTTTCCCACTTTAAGGGTAGAAATGTTTTCTTTTTTACCAGGACCCAAATTAATCTTTTTACAAATTATAAAACCTAATCTTACAACTCCCCAGCTTTTCTGATTTTCTTTTTTATTTTTTTTGAATTTTTTAAAAAATAGAATGTAAAATAATTAATATATCCTTCAGATCCCCAAATGAGGTGATTTCTGTTAACCTTGCCAGTCTCATCTCAATCTGTTTTCCCCTACATTACTGCTCTCTGCTCAGTTCCTCCAGGGTGTGATGTTACTTTCCATCTTTGCGCCTTTATATCCTGTTCCCTCTACCATACTATTTGTCTCTGTCCTGGCTTTGCCTGGACATGTCCACTTGTCTCTCTAATCTCAGCTTGAATGACCCTCCTTCAGAAGCCTTCTCTGAACTTCCTAAACTTAGTCAGTCAAGGTTAGTGCCCCTTGTTATTTACTCTCAAAGCACCCTGATGATTTTCTTTCTATGTAATTCAATCATCTTTACAAACATAATGGTTGTTCTCTAAATTTGAATAAAATCCATGTAAATAGGTTTGGGTCAGTTTTATTCATTCCTTCCAATTCATACTTTACTCATGTTCAAGAGCAAATCAAACAGTTGCTTACCATTGTGTTTTGAAATAGATGGGCACATTTTTATTTAATATAAATGTGGTGCAGAGTACCATACCAAGAAATCAAACTACTCTTTCAAACAGAAGAAATGTCAGCTGAGGTTTTTGGAATGTTGGGAAATAAAAGATCTTAATTCCAAGCAAGGGAATAATTTTTAAAATACTAATTCATGTTAAATATTATTATTTCAGAAGTAATCCCTAATAAGTACTGTTAATAGACTAATATACAGTGTTATTTCCTACACTAGCCATTGTTAATTACTTTTTTATCTAAATTGTATTTCATATATACTAACGTCCACTTAAAAAACTAAGAAATACATTTCATATAAGCTCTGTAATAATGATACTATCTAATGGAAAGAAAAAAACTTTTTCACATTGAATAGAAGAAAGCCCAAGAAAGAAATATATCATGATAAAGCATAGAACAAATTTAATCTTAAAATGTGAATACTTAGCTAATCAAATTTAGCCTCCTTAATACATAGAAATTTTTATTAAAAGGCATCTAACTAAACAAAGTACTCTTTGGCTCAAGTAATTTTTACTATGTTCTCTTTTTAACAATGCTTCTTAAATTGGGCTTCTTAAATTGAGACTCACAATTCTAATTTAATACTTTTTCATTTTCAAGAAAATAATTTATATTATTACTGTGTCTCCACAGGTGCCGCACTATATATAGCAATAAGTACATGTTAAATGCAATGTATAATTAACAAACCATATGTAATTTTATAGTGAAATTCCTTTAATTTCATTCTTTTTACTCCCAAAAAGACATCACAATGACGCTTCATGAATTTTTTTTTAACTGTGTCGTTTTTCTTGTTTTCTTCTGCAGCTGATACCCAAGGTGCTTTGCTAGCACTGGTCCTTTCTTTAACAAGTATCCCAGCCTCTTCCCTTGCTTCTGGTCTCTATTTTCCTCAGTCAAATTATCCTGCCAATATATCACATAGATCCAAATATACAATATTATAGTTCTGCATGTGGGCTATTTACTTTGAATGTTAGAAAGAAGATTGGAGCACACTGCGCCAATCTCACTCAGTTGCATGGCTTTAAATATCATACATATAAAAATGATTTCAAAGTTTGTATCTCCAGCTCCAAATATCCTGTATATGCCTGTTACTATGCTTGGTTTTAAGGTCCCAGGAATAAACAAACTCGTGCTCCCCTAGTCTTATTTTCTCCAGGAAAGACAGATAGCAAAACACCTATACATAAATTGCATTGGCAAGTAGAAATAATTGCTATAAAGAAAGCAAAACAAAGCAAAGGGAATAGAATTCAAAATCATGATATTTTATTCAAGATATTAAAAAGGCCTTTCTAAAGAGGTAATAGTTGGACAAAAATATGAGTGAAGTGAAGGCACAAGTCATGGAAACACCTGTGAAGATAATTAAAAGCTGAAGAACAACAGATACAAGGTCCTGAGGTGATTGCACACTTGGCACTTGGTCATTGTTTGTTTTTTGTTTCAGTACATGTTTTCAGTACATGCAATTTGCAGTTATCTTGGGGAGTGGATACATGTACATAATACAGCTTGATTCTTTTTTAATACTCTTCCCTGCCAACTCCTTCTCTCCTCTAAATCCCCTTTCCCCATTTTTGTGCTTGTTGACATTATTAATCTTATCTCATGTTAATGATACATGATGATTACATTCACTGAGATTATTAGATTCCTGTACCTGGCATATCTTTATTCTACTTATTCCTCCTACCTTACCTCCCTCTTCTTGCCCATTTTCTCTTGGTCTCCTTCCCATTTGGAAGAGCTCTATGCCCCTGTCTCTTTCTGTCTAATATTTATTGGGCTCTCTGTACTTTGCCTCATGCAAATGAAAGATACTATGTGGTACTTAAGCTTGTGTGTCTGATTTATTTCATTCAACATTATATTTTCCAAGTGTATCAGTTTTCCCACCCATTTCTCAAATTTGTCTTTCTTTATAGGCAGGTAGTGTTCCATTAAATATGGATACTGGATTTTCTTTATCCAGTTGCCTGTCTATTTATAAACAGACTGATTGTTATAGCTTGTGTTTAGATGTCCCACCCAAAGTCTCATGTGATCATAGGTGGGGATTTTTCAGAGGTGGTTGGCTCTAGCATGTATGATACTGAGACTGAGTCATGGTGCGCTGCTAGGATCAAGTGCACTAGAATTAAAAACATGAGTGCTACCCACACTACGTAGCCAGGATAAGATATAAAACAGAAAAAACTGTGGTCATCCACTGTTGCTTTGCTACTTTCTGGTTGCCATGAACTGTTTCTTCTCTATGATGCCTATCTGCCACACTACCCTGCCTTGGAGCCATCCAGTTATGGACTAAAACCTCTACACACCATAAGCTAAATAAATCTTTCCTTCTTTAACTTTGGGTGTCAGATATTTTGCCTCAGCAAGAAAAGTAACTAAGGCAAAATTTGATACCAGAAGTGAGGTCATTGCTGTGACTACACTTGACCATGTGGTTCAAGAGCCTTTGGCACTGGTTTGTGGGAAGGGAAAGAGTTTGGAAAGGTTCTGAGATGCCAAATGCAAAAGTAGAGCTGGCACATCTGAGCTGTACTTGATGGGAGATTCTGGTTAGAGCTGAGAAGGCCAGAATGCTGTTAGAAGTTCTCTCAGTTTTTAAAGACCAGGCTCAGAGTTTCTGCTGGGAAAAAGGACTGAATTGGTTGCTGGACACCAGATGATGTGTGTTATGCCTGCACAGAAAGTTTGTTTGTATTTTTCTGGTGTCCAGAGATTTTGCCTGAGGCTGAGATTAAGGATGGCAGACTACTGAATCTACTACGTAGTAGTCTTCTACGTAGTGAAGACTACTGAAGTGGTGACATGGCTACTGTTGGGGGCTTTTAGCCACATTTATGTTGCAAATCAAGAGCAAAGAGCCCAGGAGAATGATGTAGAACATTATGAGTTTGGCCAGAAAGGAAGCTCCAGTAAAGCTGTGGAGTGCCAAAATAGAGCAGAGGATATCTTGAATGCTGAAAAGGAACAGGAGAATAGAAAAGAAAACCTGAGGGTGTCACAACAAGCAGCAGGACTCTACTTTCTGCAGCCTCAGAATTGCAAAAGCGAAAGACTTTGCTTGGAGAAGAGAGCTCCAGAGCACCATCAGAATGGCAGCAGCCTAACGAAGTTGTTCCTCAGGATTTGGTTTATAGCTACTGAACCTTTACAGCCAAGAGAGAAAGAAACCTAGCTATTGTTTAAACTGGCGTGCCATTCACATGATGCTGGTTTTAGGCACATATACAATGCAAGAGTTGTGTGATCAGAAAGGTTTCCAGCCAGATTTGAAAAGAAGGCCTGGGAGGCCAGGCAATATGTCCCTGAGAGGGCAGTGTGTAAAGCTGTGAGTGTGAGGCCTAAGGTACAGTTGAGACTCCCAGAGATTGGAGAAGCCAAGAACATGAATTGTCTAAGGAAAGATTCAAGGAGTGAACAAAACAGCCAAAGAAAGAAATCATGAAAACTACAACCACCACAAGTGTCATAGTGTGGAGCCACCTGTGCCCCAAGCCATTTGGAGTTTACAATTTGCCAAAGATTACTAGTGTTGCTGGAAGTGGAACTGTGAGATATAATGTTTGCCTGGCTGGATTTTGGTCTTGCTTTGTTCCCATCCCTTACTTATTTGTAACTTTGGAATGGGAAATGTTTATCTTGTGCCATTGAATGTTGAAAGTGTTTAATGTTCTTTTCATTTGTACAAGGTCTTGCAGATAAGAGTTTGCCTTAAATCTTAGAGAAGACTTGGGACTTTTCAGCAGTGCTAAAATTGTTGTATCTTTGGCAACTCTTAGAGATGAACCAAATGCCTTTTGCATAAAGAGACAATTTTATGGCTTTGGTGTCCACCCAAAGCTTCATGCCATCATAGGTGAGGATTTCTCAGAGGATGCTAGATCTGGAGTGTGAAATACTGGAGTTAATTCAAGGTACAGTGCTGGAATCAAGAGCACTAGAATTAAGGGTAGCTTGGGTAAGATGTACACACAGAAACAGCTCTGGTCATCCTTGTTGCTTTGCTACCGTCTTCCTGCCATAAACTGTTTCTCCTCTACAATGCTCCGTTGCCATGCCACCCTGCCTTGGATTTAGCCAATTGTGAACTGAAACCTCTATAGATTGTGACATAAGTAAACCTTTCTCCCTGTAACTTTGGATGTTGGCTGTCTCGGAAATGAGAGAAGTTTCTCAAAGTCATTTTGTAGAACAATAAGATGGGCACTGACATAGTACTTTGCAGACAGAAAGGAGATGATATGGGGGAAGTAACCTTGGAGCAGATCATTTTCCAGCTTCATAGATCATCCAAGAGACTTTGGGTTTTATGTTAAATGTGATAGGAATAAGGTCAAGAGCAGGGTAAGTGATGAGCTTACATTGTAAAAGAGTCACTTTGGCCTCCAAGTAGTAAAAGGGAATGCAAAATGTCAGAGTGACAGATAACAAAGGCTTGAACTAGGATGGAGGTAATAGAACCAATTAAAAATGATCATACTTGGAGACTATTTTAAGTTTATCTTCCAGATTTTCTAATAAACTAGGAAGGATTACTTTTAAATGTTTTAAATTTTACCCAAATGCCAGGTGCTCAGATCTCATCGTCTGTGGGTACTTGGATTTGGAATGCCTAGTGAACATGCAGGTGAAGGTGTTGCTTATGGAATTACATACATCCAATTTGTTCGAAGTTTGGAGTTCAGGGGAGAGTTGCAGCTAGAAATGTAAACTTGTAGGGAAAAAGATCTATATCTATATCTATATCTATATCTATATCTATATCTTTATCTATATCTATATCTATATCTATATCTATATCTATATCTGATTTAAAGCCATTCAACTAGGTGAGATCAGGACAATGCTTTGAGTCTTTTTCACATCATGGCCCACATAGATAAATACTTGAAAGGGTAAACAGACAAAGCTGCCTAAACTAAAGGTGAACCTCCAAGAATTGCGTTTTAGGACTGTGTATAAAATGTCTGTTCAAACTAGTTGGAACAATAATATTAAAATCATGGCATTTTCTGTCATTTAGAGGTCAAGAAATAAAAGAGGAATTAACAAAGAAACTGAAAAAAGGGTTTCGGTAAAGTAGGAAGAAAAGTATGACCACTTACTATCCCAGAAGTCAAGTAAGGAAAGTGACTTAAGAAACAAAAGTAATCTGCTGGGGATTTAGCTCAGTGGCATAAATGCCTGCCTGGCAAGCATGAGGTCGTGAGTTTGATCCCTGGTACCAAAAAAAAAAAAAAGAAAGAAAGAAAAATAATCAATTAATCAGCTGCTACAACAAGAGTGGATAAGATAAGGACCAAGAACTCATTATTACTCTTCTATAGACAAACAAACTGAGGTTCAGAGGGGCTAACCCAGGGCTGGGATGGGACCTGAGAGTATATACTTCAGAGTGGGAATGTTGGTTGATTGGTTGGTTGGTTGGTGTGAGACAGGGTCTCTTGATGTAGTTCAGCCTAGTCTTGAGCTCGTTATGTAGCTCAGGCTGGCCTTGATCTTGAGGCAAATCCTCCTTTCTCAAGTCTCAGTTGCTGGGATTACAGGCATGTGCTTCCACACCATTTGAGGGGCTATATTTCTACTGAAGTTCCAGATGATTTCAGATCTTGCTAATTTGTGAACTTCACCCTGCATAGCAATGCTCTTGTATACTATACTCTCCTGCCTAATTGTTCTTCCTTTACTTTTGAAATAAGAAATACATTTTTTGAAATTACCTATTATACTTGGCAATATCTTTTTCTGGTTTTTTGAGGCAGGCTCTCACTATATTGCCCATATTGCCCAGGTTGACTTTTGAACTCACTGTGTGGCCTGAACCAGCCTTGAATTTATGATCTTCCTGCTTTAGCATCATGAGTCCTGGCTCTTCAGGCCTGTGCCACCGCACTGGCTAACTAATTATTTTCATGAAATCATGAAGATGAAAGCCAAGATGGGTTCTAAAGAACATAGGAGACAAAAAGGAGTAGTGATGCATTTAAGGAGATGGCTGAATTTTACTGCAAAGGGGAGCTCAGTAATTAAGCAGTACCCAAATGGGCATGTGTAAGCTTGATTATTTTATGGCTCTGCATTGTTTTTGTTTTAGCTTTGTTTTTAGGACACTATTATTATAGCACACTCATAGACTAACAAGAATAATCCAACAAAAAGGAAGAACTAATATTTCAGGAGAAAGAGAATACATGGAGAAGAGCCAGGACTCATGATGCTAAAGCAGGAAGATCATAAATTCAAGGCTGGTTGAGGCCACACAGGAGGTAGGAGGTAAGCCCCAGGGTAGTGAACATATCCGTACCTGTACACTTGGGTTATTCTGGTCTGTGTTCAACCAGATTATTTGACTTTCTCTAGGAATATGGACAATCCATCTGTTTTAAGAGGTAGTAATGCAAAAGCCACAGTAAAGATGTAAGTGGTTAGATTTGTTGACGGGAAAATAAAAAAATTCTTAACCAATTTTCTGTTGGGTGCTATAAATGAAGATAACAATAATGAATGGAGAACAATGTTATACTTGAAAAGAAAGAAAACAGTGTTTAACAAGAAAAGTATTCTCAAAGAA
Organism: Dolichotis patagonum; assembly: GCA_004027295.1. Lineage (NCBI taxonomy): Eukaryota > Metazoa > Chordata > Mammalia > Rodentia > Caviidae > Dolichotis > Dolichotis patagonum. The sequence continues at coordinate 68,443 of PVJX010003881.1, forward strand.
TGAGAAAGTAACCTAGCTAGATAAATGTTGAAGAGCCTACTTGAAATTTATAGGGGCCAGGGATTTATCTCAGTGGTGTAGCAGCTGCCTGGCAAGCATGAGGTCATGAGTTCAATTCCCAGTATATATGTAGAGAGAGAGAAAGATAGATAGATAGATAGATAGATAGTAAAATTTATAGTGGGAGCATTTGTACACTCCTGAGTTCACTTGCACCAGGAACAGCAGCAGAGAAGGTAAATTTGGGCTTATGTATGATTTGAGTTTTGTCAGCAAATTCAGTGCGGGCAGGGAGGGCAGTAAGCTGAGTTGGCTGGAAGTGATCACAATGGTAGACCATGGAATTGAGGCTGGGTAAAAAGATGTCCAGTTATATAGGGTGAGTGATAAGCTGAAAACATTTTTCTGGTCAGTAAATGGAGTTGTTTTTTTTTTAAACCAAAGCCAGTAGTTAGGTTTCATTGCAGTGTTGACACTTGACATAAATAAGTGGGTTCTGGATTGCAGTTTGGACACTCATCTCTAAAGGGTTCACCATCCCTGCTCTAGAGAGTGGGCACTTGCTGTTGAGGGTAATTTTTTGGTAAAGACAGTTCTGTAGGTTTCTGGGCTTGTATGAAGAACAAGGTCACAGGAAGCACTGAAGTTTTGAGATGAAACAGTTGTGAGGAAACAGAAATGACAGAGGAAAGATTTTTTAAGGCAGGGCAGTAAGAATAACCCCAGGAAGTAAAAAGGTACCTGTTCTACCTCCATGCCAGAGGTTTTTAAAATGACAGCGGAAAGCAACCATCACCTGAGAAGATACTACCTGACTGATACTATCTCCTTGGAGATGCACCAGATTTTGGACTCAGTAAAAAGCTGAAGGGAGCATTTGGAGTAGCAATTTGATGACAGAGGGAATTTGCTAATGACAATAAATTGAAGAAGTCATAATGGAAGAATTGGGGGGGGGGTCAAGGAGGGATGGGATTTGGCTTAGGTTATTAAAGGTACAGTTTACAAAACAAGTCCAGTGCAAAAAGACCGTAATGGCTCATCCTTCTTGTGATGACTTAGATGGGGAAAATACGGCACTAGAGGAGGTTGGCAGGGGATTTTCCCTTTGCTTTTTTAGTCAAATATCCACCATAATTCCCTAAAATCCTCTACCTATTTAAAGTTTCCCACCCACCAGATCCACCAGTTTTCTCAAGACTTCCTGTATGCCTTTGCTCTGACTGATCTTTCTGCTTTCTATCACTTCATCACACTTCTGTGCTACTGTGTCTAAGAAATGTTAATGTTCTCATCCCATTGAAATTCATCTCTCCACATACCTCAGTAATTGCCTACCCTGTTCTGCCATATATATAATTATTTTTATTATTATTTATAAAATTATTATTATATATATATATATATATATAATTCTTCCACCATAGATTTTGAGCTCCTAAACTACAATTATGAGGTGGCCTATATGCTGCATAGTATTCAAAACTCTGCTCAAAGGCCAAAAGAATTGTAATTAGTTAAAATTTCACCAAGGCCTCCAGAATTCAGCACTACGCCCAAAATGGTAATAAAGATTTCCTGTAGAAGTCCCAAATCCAGGTGATTCTGCTGCTGCTGTCTCATCCTCCCTAATGCCAAACACACGTGACTAATGCTTTTGCAAGATAAACAGTATAGGGCAATGAATAGCCAATTTTTAAACACAGGATCTCAGTAACATGCCCAGGCTGGCCTTGAATTCTTGATCCTCCTATGACATCTCTCGAATCTCTGGGATTACAGGCATGTTTCAGCATACCTATCTTGAGTAGTCACTTTTGATGGTAGTACCCATTGAAGATGTGGAAATAATATATTGCCCAAGTCAGGCTGGAAGCCATAAAAACTATAATTCCCAAGTTCTTTCTTAAATGTAAAAATATAATTACAAAGTATTGTATGTAGAAGACTGATTTCATAGTAATGGCTACAACCAAGGACAGTTTAATTTCACAAAGTTATTTTGTTTACCAGTACTACATGTATATACATGCACACATAAACTCTAATTTTTGTTTTTATAATTAAAATACTTACAGACATTTTAATCATTTAGCTTTATATGCATTTATTACAGGTGGCATGTAAAATTGTTATACCATGATATAATTTAACAGTGTGAACACAATTTAATAGTTCACTGTAAAGGGAAAATGTGTTGGTTTCATAATTTAAAAACTTTTTCCCCTACATAAGCATATTTTATGGTCTTAACTTCTCTAAAAAGATTTATTTTAAGATGTTCCCAGTTTATTTTTGAATATCTTTGTGTTCTGTTTCTTTTTCTGCTTAATCATACTTAATCTTCTTCTTATAAACCTTTTATGTGATTTGTATGCATATTACTGCTTTTCAGTGTTGATGAACTATTCTCACATTCTTTCAAACACATGATCGAGTTGATTTTTAAGTTTCTGACTTGTTATAAATAATTATTGCTAGAAGAATTCTACATGAAATTTAAACCTAAGGAAAATAAATTTAAGCTTCTCAATTATTGTCAAATAACTACTGTGAATACCCTTAACAGAGTATTGTAGAATTGGAGAGGAAGAAGGTCTGTGTACAATAGTCTCCCATTCTTTGTTAGTTTCTATTTCTGGGATTTTAGTTACCTAGGGTCAATTATAGTCACACAATTTTAAATGGAAAATTCTAGAAATAAACAACTCATACGTTTTAAATAACTCTTCTACGGTATATTGCTATCACTGCTCTATTTTAGTCTTATTATTGTTCAACTCTTGCTATGCCTAGTTTACAAATTAAACTGTATCATAGGTGTGGAGAGGAGTAACACTGTATATATAAAGTTCAGTATTAAGCACAATTTCAAGTCTTCATGGGGGATCTTGAAACATATTCCCTGTGGATAAAGCAGATGACTCTACCTGAATTATTTCCGGGCTCTGAGTGGAGAATTAAATCACAGTTAAAATGTGTTGCTCTCAAAACCATGCACTAGGCTGAGAATGTGCGGGGAGTTCAGCATGTGATGTACAGAATCAGGTTGCCTGGGTTCAGATCCCAGCTCTACTGCTTATTAGAAATATGCCCTTGGGTAAATCACTCAAGCCATCTATTGTTTCCTCTTTAAATGACATTCTCTATGTGCTGTTCTATATCTTTTCCTTATAGACAGAGTCATAACAACCTATAGAGGCCAAAAATACGAACTAATTCCTTAGCTTTGGAGGTTAGGTCTTGCCTGTGATGCATTCCTGTGCAATGAGGTATCTGTGACAGAAATCTGCCATAAATATTCTAGGAAAGGTTTTCCTCCCTGCTAGAAAAAGAATAAAAAGCCAGACATGGTAGTGTGTGTCTAACCATAGCACTCAGGAAACTGAGGCAGGAGAATCACAATGAGTTTGAAGCCAGCTACATAGTGAGTTCAAGGCCAGCCCGAACTACATAATAAGACACTGTCTCAAAAACCCAGAGTACCCCACATCAAAAAAAAAAAAAAAGTAAGAGGCAATGATATTCTTACTTTCTACCAGGGTTCTTGTCACATGAGATAAAAAATTTTTTTCCTCCTTATTTAATTCACATTTAAGTGGGTGTTGTGACTTGAATGCACATAAAAGTATCAGTATACTCTCCAGTACTGGACCAACACAATGAAAAAAGGCACCTTTTCACTTGTTTTCTAAAAATATTTTTATTTTTTTAATTGACAAAAATTGTATGTTCTTTGTGTTACTTAGATATATACATACTTTGTAATGTTCAAATCAGGGAAATCATCTGTCCCCTCAAATGTCTTTTTTGTGGAGAAATACTCAAAATCCTTTGTTCTGAATTATTGAAATCTATACTACATTATAATTATCTATAGTCTACTGTGCACTAGAAATCCAGAATTTACTTCTCCTGTCATCCTTTTCTTGTTTTCTATTTCAAGAGAAAATGTCCAGCATGTCATCATTTAGTAAGGTGATAGCTATAGGATTTTGAAGATACACTTTATCAGTAAATCCATTCTTGGTTTATCAAAAGTTTTTGAAAATATAAATAGAAGTTCAAATTTCTTCCCCCTAGTGAAGATTTTCTTGAATTTGTTAATATGACAAATTATACTAATTTCTTTACAAGTTATATTCAACCTAGAATTCCTGAAAATATAACTTCCTTATGATATAATTGTTGTATTATCTACTTAGGATAGGGCTGAAGTTGGTATATTATTTTCATTCTGGTTTGTAAGTAAGAGAGAATTTTAGTTTTCTTGAATAACCCTGTCAGATTTTGCACTGAAAATATGCTGGCTTCCATGAGTTCATGAATGTCATAAAATTATCCTTTTTTTTTTCAGTTTTCTGGAAAAAAATTTCAGGAGTGGAAATACTTCTTCCTTAAATATATTTTAGCATTTGCCAGCTAAACCACGTTGACCTGGACCTTCCTTTGTAAGAAATTTTTCAATTATTTTTTAAAAAACAGAATTTTTATTTTGTTAATAACTTTAAGAATATTCAGATTTTCTGTTTCTCTTTAGGTTTGTATTAGACATGTGTTTTTCTAAGAATATATCTGCTTTTCCTCTTATTTTTAGTATTAATATTTTCTTAATATGTTTTTATACAGTATCTGCATAGTTTATAAAATGTGCTTTACTATTCTTAACATACTACCATGTCTTCTCTATTTTTGTTTTATTAATTTCTGCCCTTATGTATATTCATTATTTCTTGCTTTCTACTTTTGTTGAATTTGTTTTGCTATTCTTCTAAATTTATAAGCTAGATACTGAGCACATTAATTTCAGCTTTATTTTTGTTTCCAAGTATTTGCACTTAAGGCTTTATAGTTTGTAGGCACTTCTTTTACTGCAAGGTTTTAATTTTTATTATGTTATATTATCAGAATATTTATTCTAAATTCCAATGTAATTTCTTCTTTGACCCATAGATTATTCACAAATATATTTTTAATTGTTGGAATTAATATGTTGGAATTTTCAAATTACTGTATATTTTGTTATCTGTTCTTTCTAGTTGTTTAAATGAGTTTGGTCAGAAAACATTCTGGAAATTTGTTGAAATCTGCTTTATGGGCCAGTGCATGGTCAATCTTTATAAATATTATGTACATTACTGAAAATAACGTGCATTGTATTGAGCCAGGGATTTAATTCAGTGGCTTAAGCACTTGCCTGGATTGTTGTGAGTTCAATCCCTGTACCCAAAAAAAACCCCAAAATCAAAATACTATGCATTGTGAAATTTTTGGATAGAATGTTATATCTACATCCATTATGTCTATATTGTTAATTGTATTGTTCAAATTTTCTATATCTTGCTTTTCTTGTTTTGGGGGGAGTTTTTTCTTTGAGTTCTCATCATGTTGCTCAAACTAATCTCAAACTCCTAGATTCCAGGTAGTCTCCTGCCTCAGCCTCCTAAGTTCCTAGGATTATAAGTGTACTCCATTATATCTGTTTTATATCCTTATTTTGTTTTGTGTTTAGTTTGCTTTTTATAAGTTACTATAATTGTAGCTTTGTCCATTTTTTCCTTGTAGCATATCCATTTTTTTCTTTGTATACTTTGTATATTTTAAATTCATGTTACCACTTATAATTGTCTTATTTTCTTGCAGCGATGGATCTTTTTTATCCTTTTGCCTTTAGGAACCCTGGACTACTTTAACACTCTTAGCTCTCCTCCCAATATATGCTATTGTTGTCATGCATTTTAATTCTACATATATTTAAACTATGCAGGTAATAATAGAGATCATTTTATACCATTATTACTAATATATACTTCCCCAGATTTTCACCTGTTCTATTATTCTTTCCTTCCATAATCACTGACTTTTCTTCATTGTAAGCTTCCTTCTTCCTGAAAAATACATTTAAAGTTTCATTCATTATGGATTTGTTGCTAGAAAATTCTCCCAATTTCATTCATTTTTACTCTAAAAGGATATTTTGATTGAGTAACGAATTATATGTTGATATATTAGAGATGTCATGCAGTTATTCTCTTCTGGCTTTTATTGTTCCTGTTGAAAGATCAGATAACAAATTATTTGCATTGAAACCCAGTATTTTGTAAAATTAATAGACACTAACAATGATAGGAGAAATGGGAAAAAAAAGACTAGCTCTCAGACTATTTTTCATAATAATTTCCTTTTTTCCAAGACGTTTTTCCCTATGTTATTGTTTTTCTTACATTTTCCTATGATATGTTCAGATGTGAATATCATTTAACTTACCCTGAATCCATTATAAGAACTTCTTAAATCTGTCATTTGCTGTCTTCCAGCAGTTTTTGAAAAATTCAGCCACCATTTCCTCAAATACTGTTTCTTCTCATTTTCTCTATTATCTCTTTCTGGTACTCTAATTAAATGTAAATTAGGCCTTTACATTTTACATTTCATCTTTATTTTTGTTCTCTGTTTCTCCATGTTAGACCTTATCTGCTTACCTGACATGCAAATATTTTCTTCTGAAGTCTCTGTTCACTAATTCTCTCCTCATCTGTCTCTAAAATGTTATTTGATCTACCTTTCTTTTTCTTAATTTTCCTGGTTGTATTTGTTTTGTTTTTGTCATTTACTGTATTTAGACAAGAAGGGTTTTTTTTTTTTTTTGGAGGGATCAAATGTGTTATGTCATTTTAATGGTTTCAAACTCTCAGTTTAAATTCTTCAGTGTTATTTTTTATCTCCTTATACTTAAAACTAGATTTGTTTTTGCTGATTCTCTCTTTGCTATTCTCCTATGTATTAGGTTATCTTTGACTGCACAGAACTCATTATATGTAAAATTTTACTCTTGAAATGATGTGAGACCCAAGATAGTGTCACTTTTCCCTACAGAGGAGTTCCATTTGTTTTGGTCAGGAACCTGAGGTTACTAACAATCCAGAATCACCTTTACTCAATTTCAAGAATTAGAATTTCTGGGTCTTAGAGGAAAGAGGTTTGTTGTTTTTGTTGTTGTTGTTTGTTTGTTTGTTTGTTTGTTTTTTTACTTATGGTTTGCTTTTATTTTTAAAATGTACCCTTTGAGAGACCCAACCCAAAGTGGTAGATCCTTTACCTTGACAGGTCCTGCCTAGATTCTTGTCTTTATCAGCATAGTCCTGAGGACCTATTAAAAGCACTCCTTTGCCCAGAACTTTGCAAATTTTCAAATTCCAACAGGGTAATGTTTTTCTCTTCTGTACCCTCTCCCTGTAATTCTGAACTCACATCTCTCTATTTTGTAGTCTCCTGAATTAAGGCTATATGATTCTTCTGCCTCAGCAGCAATCTAACACCTTCAAGCAAACATTTTGGGGTTTTCCCCTCAGCTTTACTAGTTGTCTGTGATTTGTCCAAACTTCCTTATCTTCTATTTCCTGAAACCTTAATATAATATCTGGTTTTTTATCTCCTTAAATGTAAAGGGATATTAATGATATCTTCATCTTATAGACAAAAGAATTAAAGTCATGTAAGTAAAGCACTTACATGTAGTAAGTACTCAATAAATGCTGGTAATAATATCCTAAATGTTACAATAATTGGTAAGTATTTCTTAGCTGTAAGCAGTTCAAAACCATACTAATGATGTTAGAACTTTTCAGAAAAACATTCTTTATATTGACCAAACCAAACATAAACTCAAATCTTCAACATGTTACCCAAATGACTGGAAATATTTTAGTCAAAGTCTTGTTCTAATAATTCATCAACTTTGCCAAACAATAATTTGTCATAGGCCACAAGGAAAAGTTGTCCAAATCATAAGCATTTATAGGTTCACTTAGTTACCAAAGACACATACTCATAAGAGAATATTGTTAAAATTCCAGCTGTGTTAAGCTACCTGTATGTTTAATACAGTAACTATAACTTTTTAAAAAATATTAAGTTTCTGGTAATCTGGTATTAAGTTAAACCTTCCATACCTTTTCTTACAGTTGTTTTAAATATCCAGTTCAAATGCATCCACTGAGGTTATTTCAGTAGTGCATAGCAAGGAAATCTAACATAGCTCAGGACTGGATTGATAGTTCCATGAAGTTATCAGAGTCAGAAGTCTCCCAGTTTACTGCTGTGCCATCTTGAAGATGTGGCCTAATCTGCAAGGTCCCTATGGTTGTTAGACTGCCAGCATTACATCTGTAGTCCAGGTAGCTGGATTTAGGGATTAAGAAGAGAATTAAGAGGAAGAGCACATCTCCCTCCTTTTAGGAAGACTTCACAGAGGATCCACACAGAACTTGTGCTTACATTTCATTAGCCAGAACATAGCCACATTATCATTCCTACTCAAAAACAAAGGCTTGGAAACGTGTTTTTTTAATCTTTGCAGAATGTACCTAGGTAAAATGAGTGTTAGTTCACTAAACAGGATGGAGAGAATTAATATTAGGAGTTAACAGTTGATGGCTGAAAGAGCTAAGAATTAAGAAATAAGGAGAATTATATTGAATTTACTGAAAGACAGTTCAGTTGTACAAATAATAAATTTGCTAGTTTATTTTAACTCTAATGTAACCAATAAGATGAAGGCATTCTGAGAAAAGAAATCACAAGTTGAGACACTAAGTCAGAGAAAAAAATATTTGAAAAAATAAAGGATTGAAAATCTGGACAAAAAGGAATTAATAAGGATGAGTTTCTTGGCTTTTTAAATATAGTTTAGCAAACTTGTAAAAAAAATTCCAAACATATATTTTGGGTGGAATATCTACCATTTTATGTACAAGAATTAAAAATTCTTGTTGCTTTCATGATGAATATTTTTAGAAAGCATCCTTGAACACTTGTGTCTACCTCCTAATAAATCACAAGCCAATGTGTTTCTCACTCGTGAGGTATTTTCTCCAGACCATGTCTAAAACAGGACTTTGGCTGTTTATAAAGAATTATGCAAAGCACCTACTTTTGATGAATTCTATGGGACTCCAGATAGCACTCCATTTTATACAGTGCTATCCAAGAACAACTAATATGTTTTGCAAAGTAGTTTAGCATGAACATTTACAAATAATTACTTGGTTTGGATACTGTTTACTTAAAATATTTTCCTATAATTCCTGTATTTGATAAACTGTCTACCTAAGCTTCAAACTATAATATAAATGTTGTTAATTTTCCAGTGACTTCTCTAAAATATGCCAATACTGATCACTGGACCAAAATTTTAAATACCAAACCATGTTTTAAAATGCAAATCCACATTGTATGATACCCCTGGCCTTCTTTTTTCCCCATTGCATTATTACCTCTAGTCTGAGCTTTAAAATAATATACCTTAGTAATAAACTGTCTTTGATGCTAGGAACCAAAGTTAAGAAAAATCCATTTAATACAACAACAAAACATCCTTGGAGAAAAAAATGTACTTTTTTCTTAGTTCACTTAGGAGCAAACAAAAGTTGGGCTTTAAAAAGGAGAGAAAGATCAAACTTTGTTCCTCTCGCCTGCCTGCCAGATGATGCTAACACATCATTGTACTTTCTCATTCAGGCATAAATGCCTAAAACTCCTTTTTCTTCTGCTTACCATTTCCTTAACCCGTAATACTCTTCTCTGATGGCAAGATACCTGAGTGTCTAAACATTTATCTGTGGTAATACAAGCTCATTTCATGTGAATGCCTGCCAACTGGGAACTAGACTGTCAGCTTCATCCCAGCAAAAAGATTTTCAGTCCGAAGGACTGATGACAGGTTCCAATTGTTAAGTCATTCTTACTTGAACTGAATTTTAAAGTCAGGCTCCTACTGTTAAGGAATGGAGCTCAAAGAGGATATTTAGCCAGAAATGTTGCAATTCTAAGTATAATACTCTTGGCTATAGATGTTTGTTACTGTCATTTTTTAAATTTGAAAACTGAATGAAACTCCAGGGCTGCAAATAATGTGTAAGAGTATCCAATACAGCATAATACTTCTTGTTTTGGTACATTGGCTTTGTAGTGATTTATTAAGGGAGGCTGAAAAAGCCTGATTAAAATGCATAAACAGTGCTGAACAGTAAACAACCATGTCTGAGGATGAAAAAATGGGACCCACATGCTGTGCATGGAAATTGCCCTTAACAACATGGCCTATTGTTGAACAGATAGGAAGCCAAAGGTTGCTTGTAATCAAATTTGAAGTTTCCCATCACTTATAAAAGCAGCACTTCCTTGTGCAAATGTTTCAATTTGTTGTAGTTAAAAACTGCTTCCTGACTTAATCCTTACAGAAACCTGGAGTTCTTTTGACTGTCAGGTGGATAGAAAAATTTAGACAGCTGCACACTGGTCTTTACAAAATGAAACCAAGTTTGTATGTTGGAAGAGAAATCTAAAGAGTTAGCAGAGCAAATTAAAGCAGCTATAGAGTTCAAAGTAATTATTTCTTTTGTACTTTATTTTTAAAAGGGGAAAAAGTTTGTTGGGTTATCTAGGTGTTCAAATCTCTCTTCTCATTGTAAAATGATGCTTTAAGAAAAAAACGTTAAAAGAAAAAACAAAAAACAAAAGATGGCTTCCTACATCCTGAATCAAGTTGATGGAAAAATGCTCAAAGAGAAAATTTCATTAATAATGGTTTGTCTGATGGGCTGAACTGCATGGCAAACAAATATAACATTATTATATAATGATAATTCTTGAAATTTATGTTTTGAAGACTATTGATTGCTAACCATGGAGAAAAATAATTATTAAACCTTTAAGTCATATCTATTCTTCCACAGAATAGATATAATAGAGTATAAACGAAAATAAATTTAATTAGCTTATTTTAAAAAACTAGCTGAGTATTTTACAAATTTTTAATATCACTTTTCCAAGAAAATTTAAAGAATGAACAAAAATGTCATCACCTGCCAGCCTCCTGACCAAATGAACAATCTCTTATTGTAAGTAGTCATCTTTTTTATTTCTCAATAATAATATTATAATGAACACACTTACACTATAATCCCTATGCCCAATTGTAATTATTTCCTTCATATATAATTCTTTCATATATAATGACAATTCCTTCATATATAATTGCTAGATGATGGCCCTGAAGCAAGGCCAGCAGATTGCTGTAGCTGCAAGTTTCAAAAAGGGGCCTAAAGAGAATTCTTTCTGTGGTCTGTTGGCCATTTCAAAACTTTGGAAATGGAATGGTCAATTCATCAGAAAGAAATAGCAGGTGAGTATGGCAGACTTTAGGGGCCCTGCAGGGGAGAGACCCTGGCGCCTCGGGACCTGCACCATGCGGTTGACTTGGGGTGCTGGGAGAACAAGGAGCTCCTCCCCTCTCTGGGGGGTGGCTGAGAGTGTGGCAGACTTTCGGCAGCCCGAAGGAGAGAGACCTTGGTGCATCGGGACCTGCACGGTGCGGTTGACTAGGGGTGCCTGGAGAACAAGGAACTCCACCCCTCTCTGGAGGGGGGGACTGTGACCCTGCCTGCATGTGGGCTGAGAATCAGACATCTCATGTCGTCCTGTCCCCCATCCCGTGCCCCCCCCCTTAGCAAGTGGGAGCCAGTGAACTACACATCTTGTGAAAAGATTGGCTGTGTTATTTAGTATGAGCTCTCCATATGCAAAGATAAGGACAACCATTTGGAAAAAAACAACAGACAATATGATGGATAGTGAAGATCTCTGGTTGGCTAGCTTTGAAATTTATGCTTTCTTATGTCCCATTCTGTTCTATTTTGCTGTGTTTAATTTTACTGCCTTTTAAGATAAAAAAAATTTTAAAAAATAATAATTGCTAGATCATTGGGGCATGAATATTTTGCTTGTCAAAAAGTGTCCATCTAGAAAAGTCTCACTACTTTTCATCCTACCAGAAATATATGAGAACAGATTTGAAACCAGGGTTTGGTATTAATCTCTTATTAGTTTAATAAGTAAAAATGGCAGGTCTTAAAAATAATGTATATGACTTTGACATAACTTTATAATTTCAGTAATTTTATGATCTTTTCATTGTTCTCGTGTGAATTGCATAGTCACTTATCTGATTGTTTCATTGAATCAGTGGAAAAATTAAGTGAGCTAATACATATGAACTGTTTGAAATAATGACTAGAAAAATTTAATTTATTAGTAATTGGGGTATAATTGTGGACACTGATTTGTTTTATCCCGCTGTATTATATATATAAATGCATAATAAATTAAACTCAGTTTAAATGAAGACAGCAATACCATTACCCTGAGGTTGCACTCTTAATATAAAATAAAATTATCCTTTCTAGAAAGAGAACGAAGTCACGAATCTGCAGATGGAAGAAGTTCCTCATGCCTCCCTTGGTTACTTTAACTCTCAGGTGCAGTAATTCTTGCACTTCCCTTTGTTGTGGGAACAAAGGGATAAGCCTATGTCCTCTGTCCATTGAGGAACAGAAGAGTCCTCAATGAGAGTCTCAAGAAGAGTCCAATGTACATTTGAGGCAAGTGGAAAAATATTGTGACCTGCAGTACACAGAGTGGCCAGGTAATTCTGGACCAGGTAAAACCTCAGAGGCCAGGATAAACAAGAGGTATCCATGGGCCTCTTACTCTACTCAAAGTCAAAAACAGAATTTTCAGAACATTAAAAAGAGAGCTTAATTTTTATTAAAATTATGAGTATAATTCCTCATTTGGCAATAATTACAATCATTCCACTAAGCTTCCTACTTCTAGACTCTTGCCTCTTGGATTCATAGTTACATTGCTGTAGAGTTAAACACAGGATGGATTGTGTATTTCCTATGTTCAAATATTTTAGATTGTTCCTATAGCTTTTTTCATGAAATAAAATCTTAACAATTACCATAGCATTTAGAATCCACCTCTGTCTAAGTCTAGCCTACTTTTTGCAGCATTAACTCTGTTTCACTCCTCTACATATTTTCTGTTCCACATACCAGTCCACTCACCACTTCTGAAACATGACTGTGAAAATTCGTTTGTCTAAGTTTCTGCTTCTATTTTCTGCTCTCTGATCCTAGAATGCCCTTCCTCCCCTTTCTGATCGCACAAATCCTACTTATTCTTGAAAGTCCTCCCCAAATTCTTTCATCAAATTTAATTACTCCTTCCTGTGTATACTTAGTACACAATCTATTTAACACATTTTCCTTTTGCCTCATATTATTATTTCCCTCTAGATGATGAGCATCTGAGAAACAGTGATATTTTAATCATGTTTGACTTGGCCACAGTTTAGCTCAGTACTTCACAGAAAAAGAAATGCCTCTGTTATTTCGTGAATTGAATCTGCAATGCAATTTTAGTTGTTTTTTATATAAGTATTGCAAAACCTTCTATAAGAGGAAGATGCTACTCATTGATTACAAAGTAGGATTGTCAGATAAAATACATGACCCATGTCCTATATGTTTTCCTCTAAATAGGTGAACCCTATTCCAAAGATGTATCAGTTTCTCGCTGTTAGGGTTAAATTCTGAGCAACCATGAAGAGGTATAATCATAAAACTATCTCTATCCAGTTGTGCTGTAGCAATGTGTACATAACCTTGGTAAATTCCCTTCATGTAAAAGAAATGTAATGTTTTGAGGGAGAATAGAGCAAAAGAACAAAGGTGGCCGCTTGTAACATGATCCTTAAATTGTCATGGGTACACAAGTATTTGAGCCCAGGAACTATAATTCCAAATATTAATACAAATTCTTCAAATAGTTTTTCTGATCAACGTGATAGCATAAAATTTTGAGGTCATCCAAACATTCTGCTTTTGTACCATTACCCAGAATATTTCTCCATACTGCCCTCTTCCCTTGTCTTTCTAGCGTCTGACTACACTGGGGTCATTGTGTGGGCTCTGATTGATCCAACCTTCCAGGCCATTCTTGAGGATGCCTGTCTACCTCAAGTTATTTGATAACATCTTCTAACCTTATTCTCCACCCACACTTACCTCTTACCCCCAGCTCTTTTCTAGTTTCCTAGGCAACATTCTGCTATTTTAATAATAAACCAGTGCTGTCCAATTTAGCATGAGCAAAGACCAATAAAAATCCCTCAACTTCTCTTTGCTCCTGGAGAACATCTGCAATTTAATGCTGACTCGCTGGGGATAATTCCTGGTGCCTCCTTACTTCTCTGATCAAAAAGCTTGGAATTTCCTGTAGAGTGGGTGATGTACATTTTGAGGGAATTATTTTTTGGAAGGAGATTATTTTTTGCAGTGTCCTTCAAACCAAATTATGTGAGCAGCTGTCTACTAATGAGTTCAGCAGAATCTCTCTTGTTTTCAAAAGTGTGACTTGTATGTTCAGACTTCACCATTATGACTGCAAAGTAAATTCTTATCGGTCCAAGTTCCACCTTATTTGAGCTTACAGTCACTCATAAGAAACTTCTTGCTCCTCACATGAGTCTTTCGAACATCTTTCTATAGGCCAGTAGGGAAAACATCCCTCATGGTCTTCAATTCTGGTCTCTGTCAAATTTCTATTCATTTACTTCTTCCAGAGATTCCCAAGAGACAATGGCTTCACCAGTAAAACAATCCCACAGAACCACAGATGCATTTGAAGTAATACAATTCACTAATCACAGGGAATACATTTGTGGCTATGCAACATACTGAAAAGATAAATGTCACAGGAGATAGCCAGTGAATTTGGCCACATTAGCAATTGCAGTTTAGTCAATCACAGACTATTAACGGATCCATGAAGGCATCTACAGGAAAACTGACCACTACTAAGCCAAACAGAGGTAGTGCTTGATTTTCCTACTGTTAGGAGAGTGCACAGATTTAGATCTGCTAGCATATCACTTCACACCACAAACTGAAGCTGCAGCTGTAAGTAGTATATTCCTTAGGACCCTGATTACAGATAACTGCAACAAACTGAGCAAAGCTTTTTAAAAAGGAATTTAGTGTAAAGGATTAGTGTCTCAAGATTCAAGAGAAAAAAGACTTGTGAGTAGTGAAAATGGGGATCTCCAACAAATCCATCATACTGCTGCTCAGCCTCCTGTGTTATGTTGCTCTTTTCCCTACTGCTTTCCTCTGTTCTTTCAGCTTCAAGGAAGAAAGTGGCTATCACCATGTTGTGGTCATCTTCACAAAGAGACTAAAAGCTTTATTGCATGGGGTAGGTGAGTTAACCCTTCAAACTGTGTCTCAAATGACTGCCAGAGACCCAACCTCAATGAAAAGGGAGGAAATTAAGGTGTCACTGTGGTCTAGGAAGGGAATACAAAAGTTGTAGACTGTAGCTATCATTTCTCTAGTTTTCGCCTAAGGCAAATTTGGAACAGGAAATACCATATTAGAGATGTTGGATATCGGGTCATATGCTCGTGTTAAACTTGTGATGAAGCAAATGCAGAACAATAATAGGGTATACTAACAAACACTAATTCACAAAATAGAATGCATTGTAGTATATTCTCACAACCCTAACTGTTCATTTATTTGTCTTCTTTTATTGCTAAACAAGAGCTAGCTTAGAAATAAAATTTAGCTAGATTGACTTAAAATAATATCATTCTATTTTGGCTCACAAAGTGCTTTTTTGTTTCTTTTTTTGTCTAAAATTACTGATTGAATCTCCTGTCTTACATTTCCTCAGTTTAATCAAATTTTTTTTCAAAATCTCGAAGTGAAAATAATCTTATAAAAAGTAACTCAAGTGATGCATTCAGCGCTCTGAGGTAGAGCAAAGGATGTGAATGAAGCCGTGCTGTGCTTCTCACTTTTCCTCTGTGCCCCTTTCCTAAATTATGCTTTCTAATCCTCTTTCTGTACTCCTCAAAGCCTCTCTGATCTTCTACTGTTATAGAAGAAAATATAGTACATTATTCTTACGTGTTTATTTGCTGAAATATTATGTGCATTGTAGAATGAATAAATTATGAAGTCTTTCAAGTATAATCCAAAGTAAATGTTAAGTAGACATTCAAATATTATCACAGGATGCTTAGCTCATGTAGGTCTAATTTTCCTTACTGTATGATTTTTATTGTCCTAAAGATTAGTCAGGAACTTTAAGGTGCTCTTAGCTAACTATATCTTAAAATGAATTCTCCAGTGTTAAAAGTGAAATTGTAGAGCTGGGGATGTAGCTCAGCAGTGCAGCACCTGTCTAGCAAGCATGAGGCCCTGAGTTCAATTTCTGATACCAAAAAAGAAAATAGTGTAAAAAAAAAGAAAGAAACAAAAGACCCAAAAAAACTCCTTAAAAAAATAAAATTGTGGTTGGGGATTTAACTCAGTGGCACGGCACCTGCCTGGAAAGTACAAGGTCGTGAGTTCAATTCCCAGTACCAAAAAAATAAAATAAAATAAATAGAATTGTATAAGTGCCTAAAAATTTGTCTGTAATGCTAGAAATCACTGAATAAGTATAAAAGTGACCAACATCAACCTGAGAAAGTGAATTTTCTTTTTAAATCTATTTTTTATTAGTACATGTTTATAGTACATAATGATTACATTACTCATGGAGAATTGGTCACACACATAACACATCTTAATTCTTTTTCTCTTTTCCCTACCCTTCCCCCCCACTTCCTCCATCTTTTGGTCCTATTCCCTTTTGCAGGAGATCTATTTCCTTATTTCCTATTGACATAGGGGAATGAAACTCCTGACCTACTATGTGCGTGAGCTCGTGTTCTCTAAAACCAAAGAATGAATTTTAGGAATAACAGAAGTGAAGAGTAAAATATATTTACTAAGAGAAAGAAAGCTTCTGAAGAGAGACAGAAGGAGACCAGAATGGGTTGCCCAGGACTCTGTCTTTTCCAGGGAGTTTTATAGAGTAAAACCATGGGTTCAAGGTGGGGAAGACTGGGAACTCACAAGGCAGATGGGCATAAGGTGGGACATAACTATAGTTAGCCAATAAGATCAGTAGTTTTTGTAAAATTGATTACATTCGGGACAAATAGGGAAGCGAGTCGCATAGGAAACAGGCATTCTTACAGAGTAGTGACTCTTTCCTAGGGGGATGGGAACTAATTAGGGTATCAATCCACAGGATATGGGTCCATTTGTATGGTCTTTTGTCTTGAGGCCTGGTCCACAGTAGAGGTGTCAGCTTCCTGGCAGTTTCCAGGTGTCAGCACTGGCTCTATTGAGGACCTAGCCCTGTCTCACTGCCTATAATATTTCTGACTAACTCAGCTGCCTGCTACATTATTACCTATCTTTCATTTTGTTCTTTATTTATGTTTTGAGTTTCTCATATAAGAGCATCCATGCAATGTTTAAGCTTGTGTGTCAGATTTATTTCATTTAACATTATGATCTCAAAGTGTATTGATTTTCCTGCAGATAACTCAAGTTTCTCAAGTTTAGCACTCCATTGTGTTTAAATGCTACACTTTTTTTTTCCAATCATCTATTGATGGGCATACTGGCTGCTTCCAGGATGTAGCTATGATGAATTGTATGGCTATAAACATAGGTATATATGTATCACTGTAATATGATGTCTTTAACTCTTTCAGGAAGATACATAGAAGAATATCTAGGTCAAGTGGAAATTTTATATTTACTTTTTTAGGAATCTCTGTACTGATGTCCATAATGGTTGTACTAGTTTACATTCCAACCAACAAGGGAGGAGGGTCTTCTTTTCTCCACAGCCTCTCTAGAGTTTATTATAATCTGATGGATGAGAGCTATGCTTTCTGGAGTAAGATAGCATTTCAGTATTGTTTTAATGTATATTTCCCTAATGGATAGAAATGCTAAACTTTTTTTTATGTATGCATTATCCATTTATACTTGTTCTTCTGAGAAGAGTCTGTTCATTTTAATTTCCCATTTTTGAAAGAAAGAAAAGAAAAGACAAAGGAGGAGGGAGAAAAAGAGAGAGGAAGACAGAAAGAAACTTTGGAAAAGCTGAACTTGCTGGACTGGCTGAGCTACTGACAATAGGCCGCACACTCTAAGGCAGGCAGCATTCAGGGTACGAATGACAGAGACTAATGAAACTCTGAAGATAAGAAGGGAAGCCAGTCTGGATAATGATCTTTTGCAGTGACCAAATTCTCTTCCTTTTTCTGTATATTCAGTCCCCTTTCTTCCCTCAAGATTCCAGGCCTGAGATAATATCGACCCTGCTAGGATTTGGGAAATTATGAGAGACAGTAGTGTTTAGCCAGCAGTGTCATCCTGTAATATTGCCCTCTCACAAAAAGTTAAATTAAAACACAAACTGAAATAGTAGTTATTCAAAGAATATCAGACAAAAGATTCATATCTCAGATCTATAACTTCATACAAATTCCTGGGACCAGTAACACCTTTCACTAATAAATTCAGCAAAGGCTAGTCACAAAAAAAGAAATGATTGGTAAGTACACAATAAAATGTGCAATCTTTATTTTTTTAAAAATATCATGAGTTAACACAATCTATCATTTTCTTCTATCAAATTAGCAAAGATTTAAAATTGTTACGTAGTACTGCCAGAGTATGATAAAATGAGCACTTGAATTCATCAAAGGTAAAAGTGTATGTGATATCTGTATATTTACCTGATCCTTTGAAAATCCATTTTTGCAATAACATAGGATGTATATTTTCTACTAAATTCTTTTCCATTAACTTATCTTGGGGAAATAAAAACCAACGATTTAGAGACCAACATGTTTTGGCTTATCATATAAAGTGTTGAAAATTCTAAAGCCAGATTATTTGTCAGTATAAAATAAATAAATAAGTTATAACATATGCATCTACATAGTACATTAGTGTTCACCTTTTACATTCATACTTGTTAGGAGAGTTTGTGTTACAGTTTAGACCTAAAATGTCCCCTGGAAGCCTCATGCATTTGGAAACCGATTGGACTCTGGAGGCTCTGTATTCATCAGTGGATTAACCCACTGGTAAGTTCATAGCTGACCTCCTGTTAAGAGATAGGACCTAGTGAGAGGTAGGTCACTGGGGGCCGTGGCTCAGAAGCACTTATCTCCCTGTCAGGTCCCTGCCTTCTGTCTGCTTCCTGGCCACCATGGGTTGAGCACCTTTATGTCTGCCATGCCCCTCGGCCACCTGACCATTCACTAAAACTGAGCCAAAATAAATCTGTCTTTAAATTCATGGTGTTTTCTATTTTGTCCAAGTGAAAAAAAAAAATGATGACTAAGATAGTTTGGTGATATGAAGGATATGGCACTAAAATCACCAATAATGAATGGAAGATAAGTACTTACCCTGGAGTGACACCTACCAAGAAAAACTGAAAAATTAAAAAGGTAAGAAAAGAAAGATAGAAAACTTCTGTGTTATTTTCCCTGCTTGCTGGATCTGTGGATGATTTTAGTTTATACTTTCTATAGCTTAGTTTTTATTTTAATATGTATTTCCAAGTTTATATCCACATACAAATAATTATTGAGGACCTATAATGATTGAGACACTTTCCTACATTTTTGTATGAAGTAATCATAAAACCAAAATTTCTATTCTCAATAAGGTTGCTAGATTTATTAAAAATATGCCATGTTAGGTTGTTCATTTAAGTTTTAATTTCAAACAGTAATTTCATTATAAATATATTTTACCTGGCAACACTAACTCAAGGAGTTTGGTGGGGGATAAATCTCCTAAAGCGAATATTAATTAATTTTTAAAATTATATTCTTATTGTGATAAAGTACTCATATGATTTGGCATTTAGTTCCCTCCGTGTTGTAGAAGGTCAGCTCTATGTAGTTCAGACTTTTATCATCCCAGTGGGAAAGGCCCATGTGCATTAACTGTTCACTCCCCACTCCCTGTTCCCCCAGTCCGTAGTAGCCACTAATCTATTTTATGTCTCTCTAGATTTGCCTAGGCTGGATGTTTCATGTAAGTGGAATCATACAAGCTTTGGCTTTTGTTCTCTGACTTCCTTTATTTAGCATAATGTTTTTAAGGTTTATTCATGTGGCAGCATATGTGAGAATATCATTTCCTTTCATGACTGAATAATACTTTGTTGTGTATATACCACATTTTGTTCAGCCCCTTACATTCATGTTGCTTCGCCTTTCTGTCATTATGAAATATGCATTAGTTTTATATTTTAAAAAATAAATGCTAAACCATTTTCTCCAAAGGATGATGAAAATATTTTTTGAAGCTTTACCTATTTCAGTGTTAATATGTTTAAATAATGCTGAGTGGTGGACCAGGCAGTATCCAATCAACACCAAATATGCATTAAATAAAATGTTTGGTTTTGTGGCAGAATATTTTTTAAACATAAAATGTAGATCTTACCATGAAGAAGTTTATATCAGATTCTGAAAACTGAAAGTCTAAAGTCCAACATTTAATCACAAGTAAGACTTGTGCCTCTCAGCCAGAAACAACTGAGTTTATATTACCAAGTAAGGGCCTCCACTGGAACAGTAAGTAGGGCACATCACATCTGGGTGATTAAAACACCAAGAGAAGTGCCTCCTAGGAAAAAAAAAAAAGAAGAGGGGAAGGGAAGAGGAAAAGGGAGGAGGAGGAAGAAGAGGAAGAGGAAAAAATGAGACCTTAACTAAAGATAAATCATATGTTCCAATTCACAGAACTACCAAAAGCTCAGAAACGTTCAAGTCCCTTCAACACCTTCTCATGGCACGTGTAAGGGCCTCTGAGATTTTCTAATTTACATCAGCAAATTCTTCTTTCCAACAGCTGGAAGAAGCTGGTTTAGAAAACCTTTTGCTGGCTCTTTATGAAGCAGAAGACTTAGAAGCAGCCATGGGAAAACCGTGGCATTTCGTTCTCTGTCGTGAGAACCCCAAGAAGCAATGTCTGGCTCAAAACCAGAGGAGGCAGAAAGAGATGAGGTCAAGTAAAATGGGTGATGCAGTGAAAGGGCAGAAGTGCCAGGCTTCTCAAGTGTCTTCTGTGATCAAGTGGTTCATTCTGTGTCTCAGCTCTAGGGACCTTTCCTTCATTGACCCTTACTCAGGTTTGCCTGCATTGCCCTACATCCTACCACCCACCCACCACTACGAATTTATGAGTTTTTCCTTTAAGGCTCAAGGCAAAACCTACCTTCCTCATAGAGGCCTTTCTTCTCCCATGCAATAAAAATAGATGTGATTTCTTCTTTCTTTGAGATTTCTTATCTCAGCATATATATTATGATTGCTGAATACTTCAGCTATTGGTGTGCTGTCTTGGACATATTTGATCGATTCTCTACATTGTCTGTATAAATGGAAAATCTGTTCTCTTTCCATTCATAAAAGAATTTGCCTTTTAATGTAAAAAGGAAGAATTCAGCTTACTTTAAAAAAATTTTTTTAAAGTAGTGTCATTTTTTTTCTGCACTTAAATTCTCATTTGAATTTTCTACATCAGAGCATACAAACTTTTGTCCTGTTACTATTTTCATGACTTTTTTCTATATTATTAACCTAAATATCCCAAATGCTCATATACTAGAAGATTTTTTTCATAGCTATGTGAAAAATAAAGTAATATACTCAAAAAAAAAATACAAATCACTTAATTCGTTCAACCCAAAGCACCGTAATGATGGTGGTGGTGGTGGTGGTAGTGATGGTACTTAGAAGTCATGCTGCTAATTTTTTACGTGGCACCAACACGTATTAACTCATCCATTCCTTCAGTAAATATGTGTTGAATATGTTGTCCCCCAGCACCATAAGTACCATGTACTGAATCATTTCCTTCTCACTCGGACTATTCTTTCTACTATCTTTTGTCATATTATCCTTTAAGGACTGGGTTTCCCAGGGCTTTATTCTCAAGGCTCTTCTTTCTCTTGTTGGGGGGATCTAACATGTACTATAAGTGCATTCACTTCTCTCTCTAGAGTCAGTGTAAACTTTTCTTATCACCCATTGAGCTGTTTCCCACCTGCCTGGAAGTAACTGTAAATTCTTTTGCAATATAATTACATAATTATATTTGATATAGTTCTTTGGCAAATTCTTTGGATCCTAAAATCCTCAAAAAACTATCAATCATCTGAAGACAATGTACAACATAAACATTTGCAGTATCCCCTGTACTTCTGTCCCTGGATCATTTCATCCTCTATGACTTCTACTTTCACTTCTGTAAAAATTTTCAAGATTTATTGTCAGATTGACATTTGTTCTGAATTCTGAATACATTTTTCCAAAAACCTAAAGTCTTGCTCCACATAATGTCTTAAACTCAGTATATCTTAAATTATGCTTACTATGCTTTCTGGGAAACCTGTTCTTAGGTTTATAGGGATTTCAGGTGGTCTGCATATTCTGTTCTCTCTGTATCTATCCTAATACACAGTTGATACTAAATTGTAATGAACCCCACTTCATTTATTTTCTCCTTCCCCTTCTCGAATTTAGGCCTTTATGGATTACCTACAAGGATTGTTGCAATAGCTTCTTTACTATTCTCCTTGAATGAGTTACTCTACTTTCTAAAGTCTACCTTGTCATTAACTATCTTTCTGAAAGCATTGGCCTGACCATGTTAATAGCTTCTTTCAGTAGTTTCAATGAATCTTTTTAGTTTAAAACTCTTTATAATAATTAATACATTCATTGTACAAATTCACAATGTACACTGTGACATTTCCATACTTGCAAATATTGAGTCCATCCACCCTTTTTCTACTGTAACCTTTAAGATCCTTAAATTGCCCTAGGAAAAATAATGGATTCCTTCTTAACTAACATGGTATCCAGAGCTCTTCACATTCTGGCTCCAGATTACTTTTCCAAACACAATTATCGCTTCCCTGACTCCTGACTGCCTCACGCACACTATGCAATCTATTTCCTAGATAAATGCTGACCTTTCTGCATGCCTTTGTTCATGTTGTACAACCTGCTCCAAACTCTTCCTCTCATTAACTGCTATAGAAATTCTCCTTCAAAGCATAATACTTCCCTTCTTCCATTTACTTCTCTTGCCTCCACCTTAGCCTACACTAATGGTTCAGGATACCGTGTTTTGAGAATGTTAACTAAGTGTATCCCCCAAGCTAGAAACTCCTGGAGAACTGGATTATTTTTGCATACAATATGAAGAACAAAGATACTAGCAAATAATAAAAGACCTGTAAATGTTCTTAGCATATGTTAAAAAGCAGCATACCCTATGTTCTAAGTCATTTCTCTTTAAAGAGTAGCTGGTTTGTAAAACAGGGTTTCTTGGTCTGGATTTGAATCTTGTCACATAATCTGTAATTGGAAATCGTTGAGTTTCCAATTTTTTTCAATGCCTCCAGTGAAATCTTCTTGGATTCTGAAGTAAGGTTATTAACCCAGACTTTCTAAAGTAAAATCGCCCCTTCATTTTCTTATTTTACAAAGGAAAACAAAACCACCAAATCTTGATTGACATATAGCAGAGAAAACTCTCTTTTCTCTTGTGTAATCCAGCATTGTAACTGAGTAATTTACTGAATAGGAGTGTTATGCCTTGTATCTGGATGTTCCCCTAAAACCTCATGCAGTCTTAGCTGGGGCTTTTTCCAAGGTGGCTAGATCTGGAGTGTCTGATGCTGGGATTGATTCATGGTACAATGCTAAGATCAAGGACACCAGGATTAAGGATGTGAGTGCTGTCTGCCCTAAGTAACCTGGGTAAGATATAAGAAATAAAAAGAGGGGCTGGCAATTTAGCTCAGCGGCATAAGCGCCTGCCTTGCAAGCAGGCAGTCGTGAGTTCGATCCCTGGTACCGATTAAAAAAAAAAAAAAAAGAAAAAGAAATAAAAAGAGCTGTAGTCACCCTTGCTTGTCTTGCTACCTCTGTCTCCCATGAACTACTCTCCTCTGTGATGCCCCTCTGCCATGCTACCTTGCTTTACAACCCCCAATTAGAGACTAAAACCTCTACAAACTTTGAGCTAAATAAGCCTTTCTTTAATATTGGGTGTCAGATATTTTATCTCAGCAATGAAAAAGTAATTAGGAAAAGGAAGAGAAGAGCCTTTCTTGGAGGTTCCAGAGGCATTCTGCCTAAGAAATTCTGATTAATTTGAATAATAGAGTTGAAATCTTCAGTCATATTTCATAAAAGCCATTCCTAATAAAAAGGACTTCTCAGTAGCAAGTCACTTTTACTTCTAGATAGAAATCCCTGTGTATACCACCTGGAAAAAATGTTTTGTGGCATTGTCAATCTGAAATCTATTTTTAAGAAAGAAGCATATTTATGGCTGTGGTAAGGCATAATAATATGATGTAATCAAAATTTCTTTGGTCTATGAATGCTACAACTCAACGATAAAATACAAATATACTGAACTGTATGGCAGAGGATCAGCACACACTAGATTAAACTGAAGGTAGGGTGCTGGTGGCAAGTCCGCCCTAAACCAGCTGGACAGTGTTTTCCTGGGTTATAAAACTTTATGTAATAAGGCAAACAGGATAAATGAATTGCAAGGTAGTTGTGAGAGAATTAATATCTCTAGACAAGATACTGCTGTCAGCAACTTTCATTGTAATTTCTTCATGAACTGCGGAGATTGGTTTAAATTATGCTACCCAAACTTTAAGTAGAAACATTAAGAAATGGACCAAGATGCAGTAAGGCAGAGAAAATGCCACCAAGCTAAAAATAACAGTAAATGTATCTTTTCTACAAAGAAAAAAATGCCAGATTACAAATGAGCACTCTTTTCAGTTAGCAGGCTAAATCAGTGTGCAAGCCTGGATAAAGGAAACAATGGCACCTTCTGACACCAGGCTGTGTGTCTGGTAAGCATCCCTCAGTGCAAATGTTAGTACTGTGTGAGTATTTATTGTGTTTCTATAAAGTCCTAATGAGCTTCTTGGGTGAGAGTGAAACCCTTTGCTTTTTCACACTGTGCTCAAGACCCCTAAACTTCATGAGGTCAAATCTAAAGAAAGGGTAATGGGCCATGAGGTCCAGCTTAATAGACCTGATATTAACACAGCAGCAAGAATGTCACCAAATGCAAAGTTTAGGGCAAGCAATGAATGAAGTATTTGTTACACTTAAATAATATACAAAGGTGATAACAGAGTAGTGGCACTATATCAATGTCATCATTGCAGGACTTTGAAAACTCGCCATGTATGAAATAACCCTGTAACACATCTTGTGGTTACAATAGACAAATTTGCTTTTTAGCAGCAAATAATAAATTACAAAGTTATGCAGCTGCTGTGACTATCTATAATTATGTTTAGATATTGAAAATCTCTGGCCCATATAATCAGGATGCTATCAGTTTCTAATATTCATAATGAAAATGCATTGTATGCTTCATGCTGGTTGTATACTTTGTATATTTAAATGCATATTTTCTCTCAGTGAGGCAGAGAGATTTTTTAAATAGTGGCCTGACTTCTAAAATAGGGCAGATGTGTCTTGCTTTGATCCTGAGTCTGAGGTCAGGAGACAGAACCACTTGTATAAATACAGGACTCTTTCAGCAGACTCCTTCAGCCATGCAGTTGGCTCATAACAATAGCCTTGGTCTCTATACAATAAACTTCAGGTCAGATGTTTCAGTGTCAACCAGAAACCTGGGCTTTGAAGCCACTGCACTTTACAATTTTGCTTGAAAATTAGCAATAAGAAAAAAAAAGCAATGAGGATAGTATCACTCACAGGAGTAAAACTGGGATGGTCTAAGGGTGTGAGTAGTAAAAATACATGCCGCTTTACTCTTCATCTTTTTATTTTCTTTTCAACTTAGTAAATAGTTTTCTTTGGAATTATATATATTAGTTATAAATTATTTAATAACAAGGACTGTGTTTCTACTTCTGCTGTTTTATGTACCCCCCCAACACTGAAGACATATTACAGCATTCACTATATATTCCACACATGGTAGATAAAGATACATATATGTGATATGTGTATTACTAATTACCTAATGCCCCTTTTCCATGATTTGATAGTTATAAAAGTAGAAAATTGGCCTCTGTTTGTGCAGTGTATTGTCAGATCTCTAAACTAACAAACTTTCAGCGGATTTTTTAACTGGTAACTTTCTATTTCACTTTGCATTGTTAATTTCATTTCCAGGCTGAGTCTATCTTCTAAATTTTGAAGATTATTGGAAGGTTATTTTTTATATGGAAAATCAAATCAGATTCAAAGACATGAAAACCTCACAGGTTTCACATAACTGCGTACTTCTTGTGTTCATGAAGCAAGCACATAAATACTGCTGCACTCCTAAGTACCATGATTAACTACTGTCATTTCTCTTTGACTCTTCATTTTGACAAATAGAGATAGAAAGAATAACATAATTGTTTTAGTTTTATTTTTTGTCATTCTTACAGGAAATACAGAGAATTTTAGAAATGGAAACCAGTTAATATTTTTTAAAAGGAAAAACCAAAAGCATTTGTCTGTTAATGTGATTGACCCTAAGAAAGAACACAAAGAGCTAATCAAATATCCTTGAGTCAGAAACATGAAAACACTGGCCTATGTAAAAATATCATTTCCACCAGCCTATCAGAGTACCTAGATTTCTATCACTAGAGTTATCACTATGCATTGACATCATTTATAGAAGCCCGTTAAAATATAGACACAATACATTTACCCAGCCATATCTTTGCAGTAGTATTAGCCAAGAGCAGGACGTGGTCCAGAGCAGATTGTCTGGACCAAAAGCAAGTGCAGACCAGAGTAAAGCTGAATGTGAAGGGGATTCTGAAAAGCCAGGAGGCACGGAGGCACTGAATTTGGAAAATCTGACATAACCTCAGAGAGTGAGGAGATGCTAAGAACTGTGCTTTTTAAAAATTAGACCTAAAGCCTGTAACATCTATTAGTGAACTGTTTCTAACAATTAGCTGTTCTTAAAGGAATTTTGTTTCCTGGCTGACACATATAAAGGTGGAGTTTTTACTCTTAAAAGTGTGTGTGTAATTTATTTCTTCTCAGATGGTTTTGGAAAACCAACATAAATGTTAGAAAAGAGGTACCCTGACTTCTACTTAAGATAGGGTGTGGTGACCGGGGCCAGATTTGCCCTCACATACAAACACACACACAAACAAACATATGCACATATGCACACACATGATTAAACTTTTCAAGAGCCTGAACATGTACCTTAAAACCATAAAGTTAAGTGAAATAAATCGGACACAAGTTTGAATAGCTCATGGTTTCTCTTACATGAGAAACCCAAATTACAAATAAAAAATAGTAAAATATAGAAATAGGAAGTAAGAAGATAGATGTTTCTCAGATGGAAAGGGGATCAAGAGATGGAGGAAGAGGGGAAGGAAGGGGGCAAGAAAGGGGATGAATAAAAGGAATAAAGATGTGTCATGTACATGTACCAATACTACACAAGGAATGTAACCATTATGTATTGCGAATATATACTAATTTTAAAAAGTAAAAGTCTCAAGTAAAAAGTGAAAGTGATACCTGAGATGATTTACTTTAGTTTTGAACTTTTAGAGCAGTCTTGGAATTCATGGCAAAATTGAACAGAAAATACTGAGACTTCCCATGTAATCCCTACAGCTTCCCCACTATCACATCGCACAGCAGACTGCTACATTTGGATAATCAGTGAACCAGCAGTGACATATCATTATACATCAATGTCTACAGTTCACCTGAAAATCATTTTTGCTATCTCATATTCTGAGTTCTTACAAATGAGTAATGACACATACCCACCATCACAGTGTCACACAAAATACCACTTCAAAAGTTCTCTGTGCTCTGCCTGTTCACCCATGTTTCCCTGTTAACTTCGTACTACTGTGGGTCTTTTTACTGTCTTCAAAATTTTGCCCTTTCTGGAATGTCATATAGTTAGATTCATATAGTATGTAGTCTTTTCATGTTTGCTTTGTTCTCTTAATAATATGCATTTTAAGTTTCTCTGTGTCTTTTCATGTCGTGATAACATTTCTTTTTAGAGCTGAATAATATTTCACTGGCTACATGTACCTGATTGTTAATCCACGTAACTACCGAAGGACATCTTAGTTGCTTCCAAATTTTGACAATTATGAATAAAGCGGCACTAGACATCTGTGTAGACCTAAGTTTTTAATTCATTTGAATTTTTAACTTATTTGGGCATGAAATTTTAACATATTTGGATAAATACCAAGGAATCCAGTTGGTGGATGGTATGGTAAGACTATGCATAGTTTTATGAGAAACTACCAAACTGTTCTTTCAAACTCGTGTGCTCCATTCTGCATTCCCACCAGTAATTAATAGAGAGTTCCTGCTGTTTCCTATCTTTGTCAGCCCTAAGTCTTTAGTTAGTGTTTGGGGTTTTCATCATTCTAATAGGTGTGTAGTGCTATCTCATTGTTGACCTTATGTGCAATTTCCTAGTAACATGGTGTTAAACATCTTTCACATTCTTACTTACCATCTGTGTATCTTCATTTGTGAATGATGATTCATATCTTTTGATCATTTTTAACCCAATCATTTATTTTCTTATTGTTAAGTTTTAAAAGTTCTTTGTATATCTTGTGTAATAGACTCTGTCTTAGATATCCCTGTTGGGGACCACGAATTATAAATCAACATACTCTGCAGAAATCCCATTTCCTTTCTGTCACCACTGAGATCTTGATGGTCAGTGAGGCTGTGACTCACAGAGCAGAGGAGGTCTGCTGAGGACAATAAAGGAAAAACTAATACCCAGGTGTGGGGATGAATCTTGACTTGATGTTAAACTTACCTGTTCAACCACTGTTTCTGCAATGTTCTAGAAAAACACCATGCCCCTCCCCTGCAGTGGCTAATACAAATCTGTCTTGCTGAAGATTCTTGGCCTTCATTCCCAGAGAACATCGATCATCCCAGAGCCCTATTTCCTTGCTCTTTTTCTTTCTTGTGGTGCACCATGCAGCAGGAGACTGGGGACTCACTGCAGAGGTCCCTGAAACTGGCACCATGGGAATGGTCACCAATATGTCCCTTGCAAATATTTTCTCTCAGTCTGTGGCTTGGCTTCTCATTCTTTGGACAGAGTCTCACAGAGAATTTTTTAAATTTTAATCAATTTATTATTTTCTTTCCTTTATCAAGATAAAGGAAAGAAAATAATTATAAAGGAAAGAAAAATTATATCTAAAAGGCCATTACCTTCTCCAAGATCTTCTAGTTTTTCTCTGATGTTATCTTCTAGTTTATAGTTTTGAATTTCTTATTAGGTCTGTGATCCATTTTGACTTAATTTTTGTGAAAGGGATAGGGCTATGTCTAGATTAACTTTTTGCATATGAATGCTCACTTGTTCCAGCAGCATTTTTTGAAAGCACCATCTTTTCTCCACTATATCGCCTTTATCCATTTGTCAAAGGTTAATTCACTCTATGTATGTGAGTCTGTTTCTGTATCCTCTGTTTTGTTCTGTTACAGTCAGCTGAGTTAGATGAAAATACTACAGGCAGTCAGATAGGGATAGGCCCTCTAAGGAGCCAGTGCAGAGACCAGATATCTTGCAACCTTGGAGGAGACAGACAGCTCTGCTGTGGGCCAGATCTCAAGACAAAAGGCAAAACAAATGCAACCACACATAAGGGATTGATATTCTAAATACATATCAATCACCCTGAAGAAGCCAGAAGGAGCCAGTAATCCAGCCCTTTCCCAGCAAAGACCCTATCTTGTATTCATGCCTACTTGCTACATGACTTGCTTCTCCATTTGATCCCAATTTAATCCATTTTACCTGAGCAATTACACTCATAATTTTAATGGTTGACCATAGTTCTGTCCTACCTCATGCCCACCTGCCTTGCGAGTTCCCATTTTTCCACACCATGTACCTGCTTCACCTCATGGTTTTGCTCTATAAAAAATCCCAGGAAAAGGCAGGCGCCTAGGCAACTCACTCAGGACTTCTGTCTCGAGCAGTTTTCTTTCTCTCAATAAATATATTCTGCTCTTAACCTCCATAGTTTCTAAAATTTATTGTTCGATTTTAGAGAACACAAACTTATACCAGACATCTAGTAAGTAGGAAGTTTCTTTCTCCTATATCATTTCCATTGATCTGTTGGTCCATTCTCTTGCAATATCACATTGTCGTGATAGAGTAATGGTAAGTCAGTCCTGTGACTTCGCTCTTCTCCCTTAATATTGTTTTAGCTATTTGGACCTATTTCATTTCCACATAAACTTTAGAACCACTTTGTTGCTATCCCCAAAACAACATGCTGGGAGTTTGACTGAGATTGTGTTGAAACTGTGTATCAATTTAAGAATGACCAATATTGAGAATACTGAATAGTGCCACCCATGAACTGTAGATGATGAATTTTTCAATGTTTTGCACATCTATATTTATCTAAAGATAAAACATTTAATTTAACTGGAAAAAGTACTGGTATGTTATTAGAAAACGTTAAAATAAGCGGTTTTTAAAAAGAATACTTTTTGACACTTTTAATTATAGAAATTATTCAATATGCCCAAATTTTTTAACTCCAAATCTGAAAACAGTAGTATTCCCAATTTTCTAACAAATCCCCAAATAATTCATTTATTGAATAGCTATTCAATAAAGAGCTGAACACTACACAAAGTGCTGTGGGTGTGCAGCACAGAAGACAACATTTCTTTCATTTAGAAGTCCACAATTTGGAGAAAGATGAGAAATGGGGGGTCACAGGACTGTCATAAAATTACTGGTGGATGTAAATAACAGTTACTTAGGGTCAGGGAAATGTAGGGATATAAAGAGCATTAAAGGGAAGAGCGAGAGGAAGAAGAAAAGGGCATATGCAAAGTGCTAAAGACAAGAAGGTGAGACTAAGTGTAAAGCATTGCAGAAGCACCAGTGGTTCAGTGGAGATGAGATGAGACTGATTCATTATACTGAATGCACACACAAACCCCAAAAATATTTGCCTATAGCTCTCACTGAACAGAACATAGGTGTGAAAGCACAGCTATACAGACTTTAAATATTGGCCTGATAAGGCTCCTGAGGCCCCGGTTTTGAATATTCAGAATCTTTTGAATTCCAGACTCATATCCCTCTGTCTACTAGTCATCTACATCTGGATGTCTACGAAGAGTTTCAGGTTTAATCCAAGACACATTCTAGACTAGTGGTGGTGATTCTATGGCATGCATGTTACTGTGTTTTTCTCTTAAAACAAAAGATGTTAATGTATGAGTTGTTTTTTCTAAGTCAAAACTTCAGTATTGAGGTTTGACTGCAGTGTTGGCTTTTGGCAATAAATAAGTGGGTTTGGGGTTGCGGTTTGGAAAATTTGTCTCTAAAAGGTTCACCAACTGTTGTAGACTTTCTTCCTCAAATTGAATTTGTTACCAGTCTTTCCATCATCATAAAGGGCATCACCCTTTGCCCAGTTGCTCGTTCTAACAACTTTGAAGTCACCGTGACTTCTTCCTTTCCTTCACATTTCACAGTCAACTTACAAATCCTGTTGACTAATTAATTTCACTACAAATTCCAATATCAGTGACCTCTTATCACTTCCACCACAATGTCCCTAGTTCAAGCCATCATCATCTCTTGTCTTATTAATTGTAATAGATTCTTCTTCTATGTCCAGTATTGTCCCTCCACAGGGTCTAGGTGATTTATATGTATATTATATATAAATATTTTATATATTATGCATACATATATCTATACACACACACATACATAATATAGTTTGTGTGTAAACATTGTGTGTCACTGCCCTGCTCTCAGTTCTCCAAAGGCCTCCTATCACATTTAAATTCTGACTTCTCACAATGGCACACTTAAGATACCTGGCCCCTACCCTTATCTCTGATTTGTTTCCTGCCATCTTGCTTTTGCTAATCTCACTCTAGTTAACACTGGCTTCCTGAGGTCATGAGGGTGAGGCCCTTATAAGAAAAGATAACAAAAACTATTTCTCTCTCTCTCTTGCAAGCAGATCTGCAAACCAAGAAAAGGCCCATCAGTAGAACCTAACCAAAGCAGCATCCTGATTGTGAGCTTAGAGCTCCAGAAAATAGCTTGAGAAAATAGCTTCCTGTTACTTAAGCTTCTCAATACATAGTATTGTTACAGTAGCTCAAGCTAAGACAGGGCCATTGCATTTGCTCTTCCTTCAGGCAGAGCATTCTTTCCTCAGCCCTTTGCAGGGCTCCATGCCTGCTCTTCCCATTTGCAAGAACCAAGGCGAAAGAATGAATAGAAGCCTTGTATCTTATATTCAAAGTGATCACGCAGGGTTGCAAACTGCCAAATAAAACTTACTCTGTCCCCTTGCCTTAACAAATAGTCCTTCATGATGATAATTTTTAACTATAAAGCTGTAGTTACTCTATAATAAAGTAGGCAAGATATCAAAGATTATTAAGTTTCATAACTTGTGCATATCCAGGTGTTCTGTTGATGAGTCAGTGATGTTTAGATGAATAATAAAGACTAAATAAATCATAAGTTAGTACTTTTAAAATGTATTACATTCAAAATGTATAACATTTGAGTATATTTTAATGAGAAAGAAACATTAAAACATTAAAGTTTTTCAGGCTTTCAAAGAAATTATTTTTTAAGCTATTAAAATACTAATTAAAACTAACAGGTAAATTATAAGTAACTATTGAATATCAAAGCGAATCATTTAAATAAAGTTTTTAGTTTTTGAAAATTTACTTAAAATATACTGAAAATTTCAATACACAGAAACTATTCACAATTATAGTGTTCAGTGGCCATCACATTGTCATTAGTGTAATATAATTAATTTGTGTCCTCCAAAACCACAAACCAGAACACAAGCAGAAAGAAGCAAATAGACACTTAGCACCAGCGGGTAATAATTTTGTATTATGCAAGAGTCTGTTCCTTCTGAAAGGAAAGAGTCAGCAATTCAGTTAATCTTTCTTTTGATTTAATGCCTTTGTTAGTCATGTCCTCTCCAACATGAACAACAGCACAACCCACCCACTCTGTGGCATTGGGATACTATGACTTTTGTGATCATGGTACAAGAGATTGGGGTGGGGTGGGGTAAACTGGGGATTGAATCCAGTAACTTCACATTGAGCTAAATCTCCAGCCCTTTTATTTGCTTTATTTTCTATTTTTAGGCAGAGTCTCAATGAGTCACTGAATTGCCCAGGCTATGCTTGAACTTGCAGTCTTCTTGCCTGATCCGCCAAGAATTCTAGGCGTATAGGCATGAGCAACCACACATGGCACAAGAGCTTCCTGAAGGTCTGAGCAATTTTATTCACGAGCAGAGATGTTTCAGGTCACTGGCTGAGCGGCGCCAGCACTGCTCCTGCTACTCAGGGCACACACCCTGCGTAATAGGAGCACCTACATATACTTCAGCAAATGTGTGTGTTTGTAGTATATGGGGCCGTCTAAATGACAGAGCACAGGGTGCCTGCTGTCTTGCTTGAATCTAAGAGTGGCTTACAAAGTTTGGACCTTTAATTATTTAATATTTTTGCTCAAATGTGACTTTACTAGACCCTACTCCCTCACATGCACACAGGCACATACATAGACACACATGCCTACACGGACAAATGCCTCTTGTACACAGACACACTTTTCAGATTCTCTAATCCCTCTTCCTATTTAATTTTCTTTAGAGCACTTATTCCTACTTGACATAGG